>VDFB02269534.1:0-47647 GCA_007258455.2 Sequoia sempervirens | reverse complement strand
AAGAAGAAATGTTAGAATTGCTTGCAAAGTACAAGGTATTATATCAAACAATATGCTAGATGAATTATCATCAATAAACAATGTAAGTCATCATGTGGACCTAATTCTTGGAGCAAGTTTGCCAATAAGGCATTGTGAACACCAAACCTGCAACAAGCTAACACAAGATCAATAAACACTTGTTAACATGTTAGAAATCCCAATCTATTATGAAATTTTTAGCCAAATCAAAGAGAAAACATGAAAATGAGAGCAAATTAACTAAAAATAACATGAAATCTAATTGAAATAGCTAAACCTTCATCCCATAGGGGGAGTGGTGCTCCTTTGATGTGGAAAGAAGCCTTTTCCCAATCCCTTTGATAAGCTTTGATGATGTTGATGATCCAAAGTGTGAGATTGACTCCAAATAGTAATAAAACTTAGCTAAAGTGATGAAAATAGTGATTGCTATGAAATGAAATGCCTATAGTAAGAATGCATGAAGTTGTGGATCCATATTGTGAAGAGAATACTTCTATTTATAGAACTCAAGGGTTGAAGGATGAGAGAAATTGGTGAATGTGGGATAAAATGGGAGCCAATGAGAATGTGACACTTGTCACAATTCTATTGGAGGAAGGTGGAGCACATTTTGGGAAATGTCTTGAGGAAAGGGGGATGTAAGAGGAATAGATGAGAATGGTTGAGGATTTGAAAGGTTGTAAGAAGAATTTATTAAATGTGGTTGGAGATGTGAGAGGATATAAAAGGAGTTATTAAAAATGTAAGAGAATTTATTGAGGATGTGATAGGTTTTTAAAACCTTTGGAGGGAAATTGAATGAGGAGGTGGTTGGGAGGAATATTCTTTAGAATATGCCTTTGTGAGGATAAATAGAGGAATTAGATAATTAATAGAAATTATTTTCATGTGCAACCTGGTTAGTTGACCATGGGTTGATTCAACCCTTGAGGAGTTAAAAGTTGGAGGATTTATTAATGATGATTAGAAAGTGGTTTAGGATTAATTAATTGGAATGGATTAGGAGATTGTGACGTTTGATTTGATTGATTTAATCAAATGAGAGGATTTAGGGGGATTTAATTAAATGACTTGATTTAATTAAATATGATGAATAATAGCTAGAAAAAAGGGCAAATTAATCCAATAAATTTCCTTATTTTATTAATAGCTAAATTTGTTGAATTTAAATAAATAATGTTGATTATTTAATTAATTGGTTAGTTTGGGGTGATTAGGAAGAAATGGTGTTAGTTAATCAGAATTAGATACATAGTATCAATCAAGACTTTTTAAGTGTCTACATTTTTCCCCTCTTTAAAGAGAGGTATTTGTTGCATTGGTTCAAAGAATAAAACTGTCGAGATTAAAATTCAAAAACTTTTTGATTTTTTGGATGCCCCGCTATTGCCCCAACGAAAAGTACACTGTTACATTACCCCCTCAAGGGATCGAGCAAAAAAATTGATTTTAGGTCGAGCTCACTATAAAGATTCTGGATTAGTTCAGCTCAGAGAGGACTAGAAAGCTCAAGTGTTGGATGTAGACAAACTTGATGATGTATAGATAGTAATTGGCCATGGGTAGCCTCATGTATATTTTGATGTCACACCTATTTGATACTTGAATAGAAATGTAAGTAAAGATAGAAGAATAAGAAGAATAAGAGGGATCAACCCTTGAGTCTGAGACAATGCAAAATTCCAACAAGTCCATGAGTCATCGATACTTTATTAGATATGATGATGAATGATGATGATGTGTTGCTTATCCAGGGATTGGGGATGTAAAGAGCATAACTTTCCTTATGTTTGATAACACACATAGATACGATGCATCCAGGTATAGACAACTGGGATGGCATTGTATCTAGTGAGATGGACTTTGATTTGACAAACAGATAGGAGTATCCTTGTTCACACTTGACATACAAAACTTTGTTAGAGTGTATTTGAGACATTTCAAACATCTCAGACCAAAACACTGAAAGGAAAAACATCCCAATGTAATAGTTAACAAGATATCCAAAAAATCCTCCCTACACACTGAACAAAATTAGCATGACCAATGTTATATTACAAGAATATCCAACAAACACAACAAATAAAATATAATGATCAATGCCCCATTCCTTTCTCTCTAAATTGTATTGATTAGACATCATCGAGAGGTCATTGGAATGAACACAATAAAATAAATCAAAAGAAAAAGATCAATTACACAAACAATCTAATGTTCTTCATACCTCTAGCCAAAGGGATGTGTTTTGCTTAGAATAAGTATCCAAAGTTTTGCCAAAGATAATGCCCATTGTAGGAAGGATGCATCCTAGGACATGTTAGTGGATGGTGGCAAGTTGATTGTTTGAAAAGGTCATTGATATAAGGTTCGATTGACATGTTTGAGAATGATCAAGAGTTTGATTTTGCATTTAAAAGTTTGTTGTTTCACCCTTGATTTTATGCTTGAAGTTTGCTTTTGGCCGATTGTTGTGGTTGTTTCTATTTGTACGCCAGTTGACATTTATGTGACAATTGATTTATTGTGGATGATTGATTATTGCGGGTGAAAGTGAGATGAGATGGATGGATTTTTTCAAATATTTGGATGTTTTTGACTTTTTGAAATATTTTGAGGCTATTTTTGGGTTTCTCAGGAGATTTATGGTTTTTGTGTTTTTGTGTCTTTAGGGCTCATTAAAGATTAGCTTTGGTCGCATGTTTAAGTTCGTAGACTACATAGTTCTTATATCCTATTTTCGATGTTTTTGTTCTGTTGAGTGTTTTGGATTTTGATATGTTTTGGATGTTTTGAATTTTTGCATGATTTTGACGATTTGGATATGGATATGTGTGATGATATCGGATATGTTTGGGATCTTGTTGAAAACCGAAATAGGGTTGATTGATCGATCGATGGATTGATGATTATAACATTGTTGAGGATACACAACAATGCAAGGATAGTGTTGTTAAATATGAGGATTAAAGGATATCCCAAGATGGCGACATGGATTGATTCGATTTGATCGATCAAGATTAAACCCGATTCGAACAAAATTTGTTTCAATGATTTTTTTTGTGATGCTGAAATGTAAATTAGATGCAATCGATATTGATTATTTGACTGATGTTCATGAAAAGATGAAGCTTGATAAGGAATGTCTTTTTGTCAAATATTCCATGGGCTTTTGTGATTTTAAATTTGCTCACAAGTGCTTTCACCAATTTGATTTTACGCTTTGTAATGTTTGACTACCATTAAGTTGAAGATATAAATCAAGATTTATTCCCAAAGAAAGATGTAGACATTCCGCCCAAAGGTTCAGCAAATGTATGGAATGCCATGGGTGGGTTCTTCATATATGTATGGATGGAGGGATATGATAAACATTTAAAAGATTGCAAGGATTATCTTGTGATAAGATAAGGTGTTCAAATAAAGAATTCTCTTTTGGATAATGCTTTATGGCTTAGATAATGTTGGGTAGGATAGGATCAATGATAATGACCCATGTCAAGATGTTTACCATAAGCAAGTCCAAAGTGTACACCAAACTTTTTCAAGATCAAGATAACTTGGAAGATGGATGTAGATGGATGAAAATGGATTGGATAAATGGATTATGGATGAATGGTTTAATTATGGATAAGATGGATGGATGAAATGTTGACGATATGGATGTGATAAGTATGCTTTCACCCCGAACTAGCACACATGTATGTTTCTCGATTCTACACATGATGCCCGGCTTCCAAAGTCATCATGGCACTCATTAAAGCGCCACCTTATAGTGCTTTCTAATGAGGACAATTTTTTATCTTTACTATTTTTCTGATGTTTTTTTTTTTTAAAGATTTTAAGCTCATGCTGAACCACTTGGTGGTGTCGATGTAGATGCTTATGTCATAATGTGCCATTGATATCCTGCTTGAAGAAACTGCTTTTCCAAGATACATGCATTTGAATACAACTTTAAGAAATTTTTTTGTTTGCTGATACCAAAGGAACTTTATTTATGTATACATCGTATAGAATGCCTTTTCAATCCTTATGATGAAGGGTTGTTGCCAATACATGGTCATTAAGGAGAATTATATCATGTGTGGAGGTGGAATATGGAGTGTAAATAGGGAATGGAGATTGATCGTAGGGAGTTTGGAACCTTTAACTCTCCAAACTTGGGAAGATGAGCAATGATGGGTGGATACGAAAGTGTGCTTAGAATTAGGACCAACTGCTTGATATACTTTGTATGTTGTTTGAGAAGCTTGTTTTTGTGGACATCTTTGATGGATACTTTTCCCTTTTTTATTTTACCCCTATAGTTTCTTTCACCGATGGAGTTTGATAGGGAGTTGCCAATTTTATTTGTACTTTTGCATCCATGTGTACTGATTTGCTCATTATGCTTCCCAACTTTTTGCTTGATAACGCTCTTCTTCGTGTTTTCACTCAAATCTTCCTTTGATGCTGGTCCCAATTTTGTATAAGATAAAGGATGAAGATTCATGACGGGTCGGTAGTATTAGCATCGGGTTCATCATAAGGATTCTTCAGACCTTTATGTTGACATTTGCTTGAGACAGTTTCCTCAATACTATGAAGTAGTGAATTTCATGCTTTGATTCGCTTTGCTTTTGAGTCCCTTTGTAAGCATCGATAAATGACCATCATTACGCTTATTTCAATTTGCTACTCTAATCGACCAAATATCTTGTTCTATCCGACCTATTTCCTCGAAAGTGGATACTGGATATCTCTACACATGACAGTCCTTTAGTCCGAATTTAAAATATCCGATGTCGATGTTGACAACTCAATCCAATCTAGGAACGAAATGACTGGCCCCGTAATGATATCAAGAGTATGAGAATCTTGTTTTGAATGAATATCATCTACATGTCCATTCAAAGAAAACTTCTCATGGGTAGATGGAGGAATATGTTCTATATGGATATGATCATCATTTATGACATCTTGTATAGATAGGAGAGTGCCCATTAGATCATCAGAAAGATTCAAGATACAAAATTTCAACTTGGATTAATTTTGGAATTGCTTTTGACGTTTTGATCAAGTTCTTGACATGGGTCAATTTCAAAGGATGGATTGCTTATAAAGGGTTCTCGGATATCTTCTTACTAGATACGGAAGTGGCTCAATATCCTTTGATATTTTATGGATCTTGATCAAGCGCTAGAGTTGACATCTTCAATATCTCGCAAC
Organism: Sequoia sempervirens; assembly: GCA_007258455.2. Taxonomy (NCBI): domain Eukaryota; kingdom Viridiplantae; phylum Streptophyta; class Pinopsida; order Cupressales; family Cupressaceae; genus Sequoia; species Sequoia sempervirens. The sequence goes on along the minus strand of VDFB02269534.1, from coordinate 42,415 downwards.
TACGAGGTCAAAGGATATCAATATGTGTTCGGAAAGGCTATCATATACTGCAAAGATGATGATCATGCTTTGGAATAAATTGTTGAGATATGTCCTCTAACTCATTAGCTGATGTAGAGGTATTGTCAACATGATCATTGGTGGACAGACCTTGGATTATGTCAATAGGATCAAATAATGTTAACACTCCTTGAAATAAATCATTGTTGGACATTGTTGAGGGGTATTGATCATGACTAAAAAGTGACTCTTGATGTATGTTGATTTGATCATTGGATGGGGAAAAAACATCTTCAAGGTGCTTATTGATAGGTAGATCTTGATCATTGTTTTCAACAATTGTGGTGGAGAGATTGTCATTGCTATCACTAGTGGTGGAAACTTGATCATTGTCCTCAACAATTGTGGTGGAGATATTGTAACTGCTATCATTAGTGGTTGAATCTTGATCATTGTCCTCAACAGTTATTATTCCTTGATCAAGAAGGTCTTGGATGATATTTTTGAGTTGAAGACACTTTGACGTATTATGACGATTGTCTCTATGATACTCACAATAAGATCTACCCTTATTCCAAGGGAATTTTATGATAGAGTTGAAAGCACTTACTTTTGGAAGAGTGATGAGTTTTGCATTAACTAGCTTTTTTAGTGCTGATTCAATTGGCTCTCCCAAAGGAGTGTATTCACGTTTGTTACCTTGTGAGATTTGTACTCGTTGAAATTGACCTTGTGGTGATTGATTTTGGAGATATGGTGATTGGGCTCATTGTTGATGTTGTTGATCTTGATATCCAACCTCTTGACATTGGGGATATCTTCTTGATGAGCTTGTGGAGACAACTCAATGTTTTGATGACATGGTTTAACCAATGGGGGAGTGTGTATATTTTGGGGTGGAGATGTCTCTTGGTGATATGAATCAAAAAATTTAAAAAGTATAGCAATTTGATTTCACAAAATTTGTTCTTGATTTTGATCTTGACAACCTTGATATAGTTGATTTGGTTGTTGGTCAAGCATATTTGGAATATACACTTGTGGTATTTGTATGGGATCATGGACAATTTGATTTTGGATAATGTTTTGATTTGGGATGATGTTTAGATTTTGCATTATAGGTTGACATTGAACATTGTTTTGGTTTGGAAACACATTGCTTTGATTTAGGTAACCTTGATTTTGCATGGTGTTACCGTGACTTGGATCAATACATTGAGTTGTCAATATATTGCTTGGAATTTGAACAACATTGGTGTGATTTATAAGCATATCCATTCCATAGTTCACCAAGTGTGGATTTGATAGGTTCATGTTTTGTAAGCTTGTACTTGGTATATTCATATTTGGCATGTATTGACTTGATGGGATAATGTTGTTTTGTTGAAGACTCATGTATTGACCATTTGGTTGATAGATTTGTAGGTTTTGACTTTGATTTAAATTTACCACAGGGAAAGGTGATCCAAAATTTAGATTGGGAATACTCACATTTGTTATATCATTGAGGTTTGTAGGAGATAATGATCCCATGAATGGATTGTCTAAATGTGAGTTTTGATAATCAATTGGCATTGTAAGGCTTTGATAGTTTGGTTGAATTAGATCACTCATGATGTATGAATCAAGTTTATATTCCATGTTTTCTTGTGTTTTGACCCTGTTGACCTCTAAGGAATTTAGGACCAATGATGAGATGAAAGATGAAAGGGTGAGTGATATGGGTGTTTGAACTTTTAAGAACTTTGGATAAATAGTAGACTTTAGGATTTGATCTTGATTGGTTTGATTTGGATAATGAACTTGTAGATCCCAAGATGTTGGATGTGACCTTAGGATGAACTTGTTCAAAGAGGTGCTAATTTAACTAAGTGTGTGAGAAAGGACTCGTTGCCACACACCTAACTAAACAAGGTGATTTTGATTTGATTAAAGGATGATTTACCCATCTAGAATAATGATGTTTCCAAAGTTCTAAAAGTTGTTTGGTGTGATGGATTTTGATAGATGTTTGGGAAGGATGAAGTGTTTGATTTGATCCTAAATGAACCTAAGAGGGACTTTGTTTACAAGACCAAGGTATTGAAGAACATGCTATACCTCTAAAACTTTCAACCCTATGTGAGAAATTCAAAACATTGGAAAAGACCAAGATTCTGACAATAATAGAAGGAATACAAGTTTGGATTCTATCTTGAATCATGTTTGTAAAAGTTGTATACCAATCTATCTCTGGTTTCGTGAAGTGCTAAAAGATGTTTCTTGAGAGCCTTTGGACTAAGACACTTATGACGATTAATAGACCTTGGTTTCGAGATTTTGACTTTGTAGGAAATCATGAGATCAAACACATATGTGGGGTCCAATTGTCTTTTATCTTGATTAAATGGATTCTTTTTACCATATTAACACTTCTTGCTTAACTTTCAAATTGAATGTCTATGTTTTAACTCCTTTTCATTCCACAAGGTCCATTATATGAAAATCAAAGAATCAAAGGCATAGTTTTCCTAGGTTGACTTTGGGAAGACAAAAAATGAGATATGGGCCCAAATATTTAGAAGCCTCTAAGGATAAAATCCTTAGAGACAAGCAGTAATATTTGGACTCTTCAAGGATATTTGCTCTTTCCAAAGAGTTTGAAATTTTGATGACTTGTTGAATGTTTGTTTCAAAGTTTGAGATCTAAGCAATGTATTTGAATGACTCACAAATTGTAAAATCCTACAATAGAAATGGATATACTTTGTTGAGTCCCCACTCAGATTTCTCCAAGCACTAAGACAAAGTGAACAGTTAGAGATTTGGCGACTCTAGCTCCCCTCCACGACACACACTTTTTAGGACCACCAAATCTCAAAATCCTAAAGATTCAGAGACCTTAAGGATTTATTCTATTTCTACTTTGAATAGTACAAATGTGGAGCAGCTTCAAAACGACTGTTCTTGCACCAACAAGTATTAAGGATTTTGGCCTTTTAAACAAAGGGTTGTAGTAAGGACATTTGGTTCAGGGGATACATTGATAAAATCTGTCAAGAGGTCTCCCAACCCTTAGAACAAGGGTTCTACACATCATAAAGATACTGGGGGAGAGCTATCATGTACCACTTCCCGTTGATTGCAAACTTTCCTTGCAATCACAAATTTATATAGTGGTTCGGAAGAGCTTGGCTTTAGCTTGTTACCGCTTGGGTCCTTCCCTTGGGGTGAGTAATTTTTCTCGCCAAAGCAGACCCTCTAAAGATTTAAAAAAACAAAAAAGGTACATTTATAGTTTGACTGCCTAAAGCACTAGGAGGGAACACACACAACGCCTATCCTTCACACTTGCATGATTGTTCAATTTTAGATCCAAATTTGAAATGTGTGAGTAATTTTAGACAACCAATGTCACTAAAATGCTTTTGATTCTCAAGACCGCCGGAAGGAATGAGAGAAGTGCATATGCATTTGAATGACACAAATTGTAAAAAATCACAAAACAATTGAAGGCACAAATTCTATTTTAAACCCAAAGTAAAGATGAATTATTTTTAAAGCACCAAGCTAAATGTTAGTTTGTCTTGTTAAATTTCAGCCCAAAATCAAAGTTTAGTAAGTTCCTAATGTTCAATTTTAATCCAACTTTGACAAAGCTTGAGTTGTTTGTTAATTTTAAGCCCAAAAGTAACTTTAGTTGGTCCTAAAATAGAAAACGAAAAACAGAATTGGAAAGCTTGAGCTATTAAAAAGAGCATTAAAAAATGCTTTTAGGTCTCCAAAACAATTTTCCTCTTTTTCCTGCAAAGGCAACGTTGGATAATGAATGCGACGCTCTACAACTAGCAAATGCAACGTTGAAAATGAAGGCGACGCTCTATTGATAAGCAAAGGTGACACTATGCAGAAAACAGAGAGCGCATATGCGGCACAATATCAAAGGCGGCGCTCTATCAGAAGTAGAATTTAGATAGAAGACAAAATAGACAAAGGTGACGTAGCAAATGTGACGCAACGACAACGAGCAAAGGCGGCATGACGTGGTGAAGGCGACACTCTACAAGTAAGCGAAGGCAACATTGTAAGCAAAGGAAATGTTGTATCAGTCAAACACAACGTTGCTCCCCTGTAGCTGCAAAAAATGAAAATTTCAAGCAAAATTCATCAACATAAAATGGTTTGCCCTCCTTCTAGCGCCAAAATGTGAACACCAAACCTGCAACAAGCTAACACAAGATCAACAAACACTTGTTAAACATGTTAGAAAGCCCAATTTAGTATTCCCTATGAAATTCTTAGCTAAATCAAAGAAAAAACATGAAAATGAGAGCAAATTAACTAAAGATAATATGAAATCTAATTGAAATAGCTAAACCTTCATCTGATAGGGGGAGTGGCGCTCATTTGATGTGGAAAAAAGCCTTTTCCCAATCCCTTTGATAAGCTTTGATGATGTTGATGATCCAAAGTGTGAGATTGACTCCAAATAGTGATAAAACATAGCTAAAATGATGAAAATGGTGATTGCTATGAAGTGAAATGCCCATAGTAAGAATGCATGAAGTTGTGGATCCATATTGTGAAGAGAATGTTTCTATTTATAGAACTCAAGTGTTGAAGGATGAAATAAATTGGTGAATGTGGGATAAAATTGGAGCCAATGAGAATGTGACACTTGTCACAATTCTATTGGAGAAAGGTGGAGCACATTTTGGGAAATGTGTTGAGGAAAGGGGGATGTAAGAGGAATAGATGAGAATAGTTGAGGATTTGAAAGGTTGTAAGAAGAATTTATTGAATGTGGTTGAAGATGTGAGAGGATATAAGAAAAGTTATTGAAAATGTAAGAGAAGTTATTAAGGATGTGATAGGTTTTTGAAACCTTTGGAGGGAAATTGAATGAGGTGGTTGGGAGGAATATTCCTTGGAATATGCCTTTGTGAGGATAAATAGAGGAATTAGATAATTAATAGAAATTATTTTCATGTGCACCCTGGTTAGTTGACCATGGGTTGATTTAACTCTTAAGGAGTTAAAAGATGGAGGATTTATTAATGATGATTAAAAAGTGGTTTAGGATTAATTAATTTAGAATTAATTAATTGGAATGGATTAGGAGATTGTGACATTTGATTTTATTGATTTAATCAAATGAGAGGATTTAGGGGAATTTAATTAAATGACTTGATTTAATTAAATATGATGAATATTAGTTAGAAGAATGGGTGAATTAATCCAATAAATTTAATTATTTGATTAATAATTGAATTTGGTAAATTTAACTAAATAATGTTGATTATTTAATTAATTGGTTAGTTTGAGGTGATTTAGGAAGAAATGGTGTTAGTTAATCAGAATCAGATACATAGTATCAATAAAGACTTTTTAAGTGTACAAGCACCACATAAAAAGACACTAGCAAAGGATGAGGAGTTAGACTAACAAGTGGAGTTGTTGAGGAAATAGTTGATTAGATAGAGTTTGAGCCCATGACCTATGGTAATAGCACCTAAGAAGGATGGCAAGTGGAAGACGTACTATTTTTTGAGAGATCGATAAGATCATAATCAACTATAAACTCTCGTTACCAATAGTGGATGACAATGGGTTGTTTAAGTGGAGCAAAGTATTTTATAAAGATTGAGATCTGAGGAGTGATTATAACAAATTAAGAATCACAAAAGAAGATAATGGAAGACAACAATTAAGACTAATGAAGGGTTGGTTATGCATTTGGGTTGATTAATGCACCAATTACATTTATGAGGTCAATGAGTGAAGTATTAAAGAATTTTTTTAATATGTTTGTGATTGTTTATGTGGATGATATGTTAGTTTTCAATAATATTAGAGAAGAGCATCTAGAGCACATCATATCAATATTGCACACGTTAAGAGAAAAAGTGTTGATTAATTTGAAGAAATGTAGTTTCATGAAGAAGAAGTTGGTATACTTGGGATTTGTGAATTCAACTAAAGGGTTGAAAATGGATCTAGAGAAAGCGAGCAATTATTGAATGACCTACACTAATGAATGTTGGGTAGTTAATATATTTTCATTGTCTAACAATTTACTATAGAAAGCTCATTAAAAAATTCAGTAGTATTTGTGCACCATTAACTAAAACAATTAGGGAAGATAAAAGGGAGCTCAAGTGACATCAAGAGTAGATAAGAGTTTTGAATTACTAAAGAAGAAAGTGATAGAAAAACCAATTTTTTGCATTGCCAAATTTTGACTAGGTCTTGCAAGTTAATTGTGACACAAGCGGAAATGCAATTGGAGTAATGTTGAACCAAGAAAAAAGGTCAATAGCATATTTCAATGAGAATTTGAATGATGCAACGAAAACATATTCAATTTATTAACAATAATTTAATGACATAATATAAGCATTGAAGAAGTGGAGACATTACTCATTACCAAAGGAGTTTGTATTATACATTAATCATCAAGCATTGCAATATTTGAATAAAAGTAAGTTAAATCAAAGAAACATATGATGGGTTGAGCTTTTGCAAAATTATGCTTTTATATTGAAACATTGGAGTGGAAATCAAACAAAGTTGTTAAGAAATTGCTAATAGAAATGAGATTAAGGGTGGTTAGATTTAAGGAATTGAAACAATTGTATGAGACTAATCCTTATTTTGTTGAAGCATGGAAAAAAGATGTAATGAATCAGTAAGTATGGATATGAATAAATGGATAAATTGTTTAATTGAAAATGAGATGTTTAAGAGTAGTCAATTGTGTATTCCAAATTCAATGAGTGTAAATTTAATCAAGGAGAAACACAATGGTAATTTAAGAAATTTTGGAGTAAATAAATATTTCACTTACACACCCTTGGAGTTGTATTTAAAGAATAACCCTAATTCATTTAAACATCTAGAATTGAGAGCACATAAACACATTTTACACACATTAAGAACATAAAAGTGTTTTTGTGTGAAAATCAACATTTTAGGGCATGCTTCTTGTCTTTAATCATTGTCAAAAGCCATTGAATTGAGATCCTCTTGGGGTTTAGCACATTGGAGATATTTACCTATCATGTGGAAACTCCCGACCAACAAGTTTTTATGCAAGTTTAGCCAATGAGGTGATTCATATCTAAAAGTAAGAAAACATCATATTCAAATTTAAGGGTCAAATTCACAATTGTGTAATTGATTCTATAACTATGTGGAGCAAATCTACTTTTGTAGAAATGACCCAACAAAAAATTAATGTCTTAATGATTCCAATGTACTTGACTAGTTATCCTATTTTCCTACTACAAGGACAAATTGATTTGGAAAATGTAGCTAAGTCAAATTCTACATCAAACAAAGAGCTAAATACCTTATTTTATTTAATTAAATTCCAAGCATTTAATGCAATATCCTTATCAATCCACCTTTTATTATTAGGATATTTATTTATCAAAACATTTTATGTCAAATTTTACATCAAACAAAGAGCTAAATACCTTATTTCATTTAGTTAAATTCCAAGCATTTAATGCAATATCTTTATCAATCCACCTCTTATTATTAGGATATTTATTTATCAAAATATTTTTCTTTTTATTTATTTTTAGACTACTAAAATTGGGCAGCCCCCCTATAAATTGCAAAGTATCTGGTAAACTTTTTTTCATGTGATCAATGACGCTGACACGACATGCCCTCCGATACCACAAGGGTGTGAGGGAGGGTGGGGAGGTGGTGAGACTAGACCTTGTGATCTCTTGTCTACTACACGATGCTTTAGTCAATCAACCCAGAGCCCCCACCATAGTATTTAATTAATTGTCCTAAAATTTATGTTAAAAAAGAAAATTGAATTTTTCTTTTCAATAGAACTACTTAATATATGTATTATTGTAACTGATTTGCTTACTCTTCTTATAGATTGTTAATTTAATTACTAATTTTTAATCAATATAAATTTACTTTACGACATTAATTATCTCTCAAATTTGTAGAGTTTCATACTTGACCTTTATAAGAAATTTATCTATATAAAATATAATCCTCAATGCCAATTTATTTCCTACCCAAAACTTTTCCTATAAAATCTTATAGACCATAGTAATATATACACAATCAGCTGTTAATTTAATATTTTAGAGTCACACTTTAACTTCTTAAAAGATATTATTCATATTATTAAATTCATTCTAAGAACTTAAATACTTGATACTTGGAATTGTATATATCTAATACAATTTTTTTTTTAAAAAAAATTTCCCTCTGAACTTGATTTTTATATGGGTTATACAATTCAAATATGAATGAACTCATTTGATGCAATAGATTCCATGTAAAGCTCCAAAGCATTGATTGCTGTGTATGCTTGTGACTGATTAGTGTGAAAACATAGGTCAATCTCAAAGGTTCCAACACAACCAAAAACACTAATTGATACATAATAAGAAATGTTGAAAAAAAAAATAGTGAATAATAACAATTTATTCAGCCATAGAAACAATTTTTAGTTGCACATTTTTTAGGGCATATTAGGCTTAAGGCGAAAGGTGTTTTTTAACAATAAAATAATAAAGGCACCTTTGAAATATGTCCAATAAGCTGTAACTTTGAAATAGAACAAGAATGAAAACCACCTAGATACAATAATTAGAATACATTCTCTAGCCACTCACGATCACACAAATTCAAATCTCATGAGAAGCCTCACAGACTTGTATTTTTCTCCTTTCTTGTTGAAGAGAGGGACAGCCCGAATTCCTGTCTTCAATTCTTCCACAGGTAAGCATGTCTGACCACCAAAGTCATCTTTTTCAGACATGTCATACTCATGCACCTCAACACGAAGTAAAGCTAACTCTGGGACCGTTAAAGGGAAATTAAACTCCTCATGCCAGCAAGGAATCCAGTTATCTTCGATTGCCTTTGTCCTCTTCATAATTGTATCAGCTGGCACACCTGCGATCCCAACCTATAGATCCAAAATCCATTGGAGTATAAAAAGAAAGATTAATTAATGTCCATGGATGATCAAAATAGGCGGATGGAACTTAAGAATACAACCAGTAGAAATGACATAAGCAAGTAAAAGAATCTACCACCTAAAACTAGACTAAAAGCACAATAATTTGGCATTGATAGAAAAAGCACTCATACCCTTGTATAGAAGTCAGGAGGAGAGTAGGTGTCAAAATGAGTTTTCTTGAAGTCTTGTACCCAACCATCTCCCATATAGACTTTGACCTGCAAAATTTCAAGACAGATGGCATTAATCCATGCAAGTTTTAAACCTACTGAGTGCAAAAGGAAAATTCTCAAGTTGAAATATCATGATAACCGTTAAACCCAAAAGAACGAGACCAAGAGGCATGACGTATTTAACATGAGAAGGATTTCTAAAATCCATGATCAATCCCAAGCTATGCACATCATGCATTCATTGTCGAAATCTGTCCATGTATTGCTGTGATTATATTCCTAGATATGTTTAGAAATATGCTTTGTTGGCAATAAACCTGTCCTCAAGAAATTTGGACAGACTTATGTGACTTCGCCATATTTTGTGAAGCAAGGTGATTCAAAGGGTATAAGATGTGAAAGCCACTTAGATATCCAGGAGATCGGTTTTATAAAATGTTCATCTCAGTTTAATAAAGAAAATCATACCTACTATTTCTACAAAGGTAACATGTAAAAAGAACTTCAAGAAGAGGAAAATATTGGATTTGGGAATATAAACTCCCAAGAAGTCCCAAGTCAAAGTACTAGGATGTGTGATCTCCTGAGAAGTCCAATTGCTTTGCCCTTGTGAGCACCATCTAAATGGGATGGAGCTAAGTGGACCATCCATGATCATGAGAGATCAATTCATGTAAATCCCTACCCATGAAATATGGATAAATGAATTTGACTCAAACTTAGTTAAATCCTATGAAAAATACCTCCTACTTGTCATCAGATGAGCTGAAGGAGCTCTACAATAAATGGTCCATAAGACACAACACTTGCTAAGTGGGTTTGATTTTGGGAGAAACTCCATGTTTAATAATGCCCAAGTCAAAGCAGCATTGGGATGGGTGACCTCCCAAGAAGTTCCAATACTTCACCCCTATGAGCATCACCTAGATGTAATGAATGTTAAGTAGGCCATTCATGTTTATAAGAGTGGGTTCGTGCGAACCTATGTTCCATGGCGTTTCAAGGATGGGGATGGGGGGATGGGCAGGGGACATGTTTGGGGGACGATAGTTCAAGGGCCGATTTTTGGGGATGATGGGGGGATGGTGATATATGAATTTTTCTATATATATATATATATATATATGATTTTTTAAAAATATATTATAAATAGAAAGAGAGAGAGTAATCTAAAATATCAAATATGTCAATAACTGATAGCATCATAGCAACAATATCAATATGTGCATAAATTATGACAATAGTATAACAATAGTATAATAGCAGTGTACACAACAATAAGTTTAAAGCTTAAACTTTAAGCATGATGATGAGATTCATGACAATAGTTAAATATAAAAGCATTTTGTTCAATTTTTAAAATTGAAGTTAAATAACTCAAAGACCAAAGTCTCAAACTTCAAAATACAACAATCTATGAGATTATGCTTCATTCGGGCTATCAATATCAAAAGAACTAAATGTGTCACTGTCACTCTCTGCTTGAAGTGGATCATCCAAAGGAAACCCAACCATTCTTGGTTGCACCTCCTCCTCGTCAATCTGCCTAACATCTTCAGGACAACATCCCAACGTGATGTTGGAGTCTGTTGATACTCAGTAGACTGTCAATCTTGAAGTCTTAATTGAGTGGATGAAGCCATAGGTGGACCAATTCCTCTCTGCAACAGAGGAACTAGCAATCTGTGAGAGTAAACGAATAGCAAGTTGCTTCAACTCTGGTGTGTCCTTCCCATAAAATTTCCACCATCCAATAGGGTTTTTTTTGTGCAATAGTGGCCCTATCCGTCCTAGCCTTTGGTTTGCTGAATGTAGGACCCTGAAGATCGGAAAATTGAAGCCACTGCTCTCGAAGTATGGTTGCCTCCTCAGTGCTATACATTTTACGAAGGGCTTCCATAAACCCCTCCATTACCTCATCATCCTCAAAAGGAAGTATTCGGCTAGGTCTAGGTGCATACCACTTCAGATTAAAAGCATAGGCAGCCATATGAAGAGGGGTGTTCATTGTGTTCCACCTCTTTGTGACAATAGGCTTAATATGCTCCTCATAGAATTGCAATCCAAGATCCTTCTCACGAACTGCTTGCTTCATTTGATCAAGTATGCTATCAAAAGTCTCATAAATCTCTCGAAGGCTAGGAGAATTTGTATCCACATACTTGATTACCCCCACAACAAGTGATATGATAGAGCAAATATATCTACAAGCAACATTTAAATTTTTTTAATTATGACATGAACACTATTAATAATGAAAATTAAAATATTAAAAACTAAAAAGTAAAACAAAGTACATACTCAAACAATTTTTCTTACCTGGTATTGGACCACCAAGTGTCATTAAGTACCCTTTCTCTCACCACCTTCCCTTTTTCTGTCTTTGATTGAGGCCACTTTTCCACTCTCCACAAACCACCATGGATCGTAGAGCATCCTGCACCTCCAACATCCTCTCCAACATAATAAAATAGCTAGCATATCTAGTCTCAACTGGTTTGAGGAATTCTTTCTTTGAATAATGAAATATTCCCCTTTAATTTTTTTCCCAAATTTGAACACACAAACCAGCATCAAACCACTGATTAGCGTTAGCTCCAAATGCAAATCAGCCAAGAAGTAACTCTAACCAAGAATGTTCACCAAGATCCCAATGTGGGCGAGGTGATAGCATATGGTCAGAGGTTCATTAAGAATAAACTGAACTGAAATACAATTCATCTGCTGATGCAGGCATCCACAAGCGGTGGGAATACTCCACTTATTCAGTGGGTGAGTTTATAACAATTATTAGGCGGAAAGCCAACCTTTAAATCCACTCTTCCACTTATTAACATGGGGGCAATACTGTTCACACAATCACTTATAACGTGGGGGGAAATTACAAACAAGAAAGATGTTTATTCTAAAACTCAACCACTCAATTGTGGGAGTGTAAAACAGATATAAAATTGCAGCAATAAAGAAAAAGATGTTAGTACTACTAATCCACTTTACAATAATGAAAATAAGTTGCAAAACACAAAGATATGCTTCTTAAATCAACCAATAGTTAGAGTATCACTTCCTCTAACATTTACAATGATATGAAATTGAAGCACAACCAACAAAATACCAATATTTAATAAGTCTGATCAGAAACAGCATAAACAGAAAATCAGACCAGCAATGTCAAACCTCATAGAAATGGACGTAACTTTGTCAAATCAGCTTCGAAAGCTCTCATACCTCAGGCGAACAACAACTAAGAGCTAGGTGTCCATAATCCATGAAAGAGACAAACTAAAAACAGAAGATAACAGCAGGCTCGAATCCCAATGCAACCATAGGAAAGTACGGCCTCCTTGGAGAAGTCGACCTTCTCTAAAAAAAATCAGCAGTTCGAAATAAAATCTCAAACTTTGTAGAAAGGGGCGCCCCACACAAACATACAGCTCGAGCAAATACCCAAAACAAAACAAAAATCAGTGGCGAAGCTATGAGTATAAATTTGCTTCAGCCAATTACAACAGCAGTACAAACAGATTATAAATCAGCGATCTACTTGTAATAAAAATCACCATTGAGCACTAACCACACTCCTGAATGAAGCATGGTCTTCAAAAATCTTCCTAGGAAGCCATAGTTTTAGGCCCAAAGAAAGAATGATTTGCTAAGCTTCCCCTTAGCCAGGTTCTAGATTCATTCCAGCGGCGTAACTTTGCTCTTCAAAATTATGTAGAATCAGCTCATCATAAAACATCAATATATAGGCTTCAGTAGGCAAATGAAACAAGAGACTCTTCAAATTCCAAGAAATTAGATCATTTCAACTTCCAAATGGGATGCCACCATAAGCATTTTACCTTTTTTGAAATAAAAACTTAATTCAACCTCCTTTAGGCGTCCAACATAATAAAGCATTTAATAATTCATTAAATGCACCATTGACCCCTTAATGTCCCCCTTTTAAAACAACATGAAGTGATCATTTCTAGTCATGGGGGTTACAACTAAGAAACATAAAAAATGGCTAAGTATAAACTCAGTCCATGAAGATAACCAAGACCAAAGCCAAAACTGAACTGAAGGATGGCAAGATGACCTAAGTTGAACTGATGATGATGCCACTGCCACAATCAGATTTACTAAAAATAGCCAACTACTATAAATAGTAAATCCACAACAAAACTCACAGAAAACTGAACTGAGCTGGTAGCAGGACTTACTGAAAATGGAAACCCTAGATTTAACACATCTGAGTAGCCTACAGATTTCCAGAAATAGGCTATCAATCCACAAAGAGATCATTACTGAAAAGGGGACATTACAAATAAAACCGGAATAGTGCAAGTGAAGTGTGATGGTTACATACAAACATTTGTATGTCTCTAGCTTTGGCCATTGCTACCTTCACCCAATCTATTTTTCCAATGTCTTTCAAAGCATGTACATAGCATGGAGTCTAAAAAATATGTTTGTAAGCGCTCCCAAGCATCAAACCAACTAGCTTGCAAACACGAGTTGAATCTGTCACAACTTGCACAACATTAGAAGACCCAACCTCCTCTATGGCCTCCTTCAAAATGGCAAATTGGTAATCAGCATCCTTACGTTTCCCAGACCAATCAATAGCTCTAAGAAAGTATGAACCAGCAGGGCATGTAACAATAATATTAATGAGTGGCCGATGTTGAATATCAGTCCACCCATCCATGACAATGGAATAGTCAGTCCTAATCCATGTTTGTCTCATCTCCTCCATCAACATGTTCACTTTTGAATATTGTTTATCGAGGAGGGAGGTATGCAATCTATGTTCTCTGGGGGGAACATAAGAGGGTCCAATTTCCTGTGCATCTCTCAACATAGCTTTGAAATAAAGTGACCTTGCCAAATGAAATGGAATAGCATGGGCATAAAAAAATTTGGCCACTTTTAAATTGATAGTTAAATTGATGGCAAATTGAAGCAATGTGTTTTTGGGGTTGAAAGGGCCTTTTGCAATTTTTTTAAGAGAGGGTGTAGGGCATGCAAAACGGTCTTTTGGAGTTCCAATATGTGAATGTAACCAAATCTAATCAGATTATATTCTATGTGGAGAATAAGCAAATCCTAAATCTAAAAATTATGTGTATGTATTCTAAGTCAAAATTCTAATGTTTTGTTTCTGATCTTCTTATTGCAGAATATTAATGTATTTCGATATGCTACAATAGAAGATCGAATTATGTCTTTATATCTTGAAGGGGAGACACGCCTCAAGGAGAGACGCGTCTCATGAGAGGACGTGTCCTTTGAGTACGCGGACTCCTCTTAGCCAACCGATAATTATCGGTGGCTAATCTCCAATCACCCGCATGTATTTAGCAAACAACGATTAGTGTATGTTAAGTTCGATCAGTATTTGATTTCGAATTTACTCATGATCAGAATTTCGAATAACTTACTTGCAGATATTATAGTAGATTTCGATTATATATAAATGATGATAATGCATATATGCAATCGTCATTTATATCTGACCGAAGCTACCTTAAATCAACACTCCCTCTTAGCTAGGGAAGATAACTCAAAACAAGTAAGTAGAGATATCACCTTACACGTGATATTGAAGATATGATATGTTTCCAAAAATTGTCAAGTCACATGGCATTCTTCATAACACATCTTCATTATGGTATGTGCACTGACATCAAGTCTCATGATGTCTACCATAATAATTCATGGTATATCCACGGATATATATATTTATCCACCATGATTATCTCATAAGGATCATAATGATCTTCAATTGACATCAAGTCTCATGATATCTATCAAAATGTCCACGAGATATTATCATGACATGTCCACAGATATCAAGTCACATGATATCTACCAACCTATTTTCCCATGTTCAACCAACCTGGAGAGGCTTGCGAGAAATGTCTGCCACCATCTATCACCAATATACTCCAATTGAATCACATTCCTTTCTACCATGTCTCTTACATAATGGTAAGGGATCTCAATATGCTTAGATCTATCATGGAATACTAGATTTACTGAAAGTTTAATGCAACTTTGATTATCACAATGGATAAGAGTAGGATTCAAAGGCTCACCAAAGAGTCCCACAAGCAATTTCCAGAGCCATATTGCTTCTCTTGCCCCCATAGAGGCTGCAATATATTCAGCTTCTGTTGAGCTTTGTGCCACTGAAGACTGTTTTCTGCTGATCCAAGAGATCATAGCCGATCCTAAATTGAAGCAACATCCTGATGTGCTTTTTCGATCGGTTACACTTCCAGCGCAATTTGAATCAAAGTATCCATGTAAATCTAGTTGGTCATTTCTGTAATGAAGACCATATCCAATAGTGCCTTGAAGATATCTCAATATGTGCTTTACAACAACAAGGAGAATTTCCTTTGGCTCACACATGAACTGGCTTAGAGCATTCACTGCATAGCAAATATCAGGTTTGGTGTTAACCAGGTACATCAATGATCCAATTATCTGTCTATATAGAGTGGGATCTGCAAACTTGGATTCTGCTACTACTTTTAATTTGTGTAAGTTGGTTTCCATAGGTGTAGACATGGGTCTACAATCCAACATCCCAAATCGCTTCAGAATATCAATAGTATACTTTCCTTGATTTAGTATGATGCCATTTGATTTCTGCCAGACTTCTAAACCTAGGAAGTAATGTAAAATGCCCAAGTCTTTCATGTCAAATTCTGAAATTAGATCCTTTTTACCTTGAGCAATGAGGTGATCTTCTCCTGTTATTAGCAGGTCATCAACATATAAAATAATTATTAGCATATCACCTTTAATTACCTTAAAATAAAGATTGGATCTGCATCATTCTTGGAAAATCCTAGTCCCAAGAGATAGCTGTCAATTCTTTCATACCAGGCCCTGGGAGCCTGTTTAAGTCCATATAGAGCTTTCTTTAATCTGCATACATGTGAGTCAGGTTTATGTATCACAAAACCTTCAGGCTGCTCTAGATAGACTTCTTCTTCAATGGTCCCATTCAGGAAGGCAGTTTTCACATCCATTTGATGGATCTTCCACCCTTTAGCTGCTGCAATTGCTATCACTGCTCTCACAGATGTGTACCGGGCAACAGGTGCAAATGTCTCTTCATAATCAATACCTTCCTTTTGTGAGAAACCTTTGGCCACAAAACGTGCCTCGTGTTTTTCTATACTGCCATCAGCAGCATGTTTGATTTTGAAGAGCCATTTGGAAGAGACAACATATTTCTCTTTTGGTCTAGGCACTATATCCCACACATCATTTTTCAAAATGGACTGATACTCTTCCGTCATTGCATCCTTCCATACTTGATGTTTGAAAGCTTCTGTAACACTGGTGGGTTCTGAATTGATGATCTCATTCATTAAGGCAACATAGCTTGAGAATCTTTTGGGTTTCTTACTTTCCCTAAAGGTTCCCTTGGGTGCTGCATGATTCTCAACTTCTTTAATCATCTTCCTAGCCCAAAGTGGTCTCTTCTTGCTATTGTCATTTGGATTCTCTTCTGAAGCAGATTGAAATTCACTTATGATTTCTTCAGGATACTCCCTATGAATCTCAGGAGTAGGTTCCTCTTCTAAGACTCTAGGGGAATTTTGAATTTCTATCTCATTTGAACTCCTTTCCCTTTTGAATGCAATGTCTTCCTCAAATATGACATCTCTACTTAGTTCAATCTGTTTCTGCCTGGGTATGAATATTTTGTAGGCTTTAGAGGTTTCACTATATCCCACAAATACCCCTTTCTTTCCAGAAGGTTCTAGTTTGAATCTCTTTTCTTTAGGTACATGAATGTAGACAGGGCAACCAAAGATCCTTAAGTGACTAATGTCAGGTTTTATGCCAGTAAAAGCTTCTTCAGGAGTCTTGTTATCTAGATGAGAATGTGGACATCTATTTTGGATGTATACAACAGTTCTAGAGGCTTCTGCCCAGAATGAGGTTTCTATGTTCTGGTCAAACAACATTGCTTTAGCAGCTTCTACAATAGTTCTATTTTTCCTTTCAGCAACACCATTTTGTTGAGGGTTGTAGGCTACTGTAAACTCCCTCTTAATCCTAGCCTTCATGCAAAATTCCTTAAAGATTTTAGAGGTGTATTCCTTCCCATTGTTTGTCCTTAAAATTTTGATTTTCTTCTCGGAGAAGTTTTCAGTAAGAGCTTTGAACTCCTTAAACCTTTTAAGGATTTCTATTGACTCTTTACACTTAAGAAAATAAATCCAGGTCTTCCTAGAGAAGTCATCTATAAATATTACATAATATAGGAAGCCTGCCATGGAGGGTACAGACATGGGTCCACATGAGTCAGAGTGGACCAGTTCTAACACATTTTTGGTTTTACTCAAACTATTTTGGAAGGATCCCTTTGTATTCTTTCCTAGGGAACACCCTTTACAAGCTCCTTCATGAATTTGTTTTAATTTAGGCAATCCAGTTACTAGTTTTTCCATAGAGGTTAGGGCACGGAAATGAATATGTCCTAATCTTCGATGCCAAATTTCATTTGAATCTAAAGTCTCAAGGGTAAGGGCTTGTTTAATGTCAATGCACAGTCTGTAAAGATAACCTTGTCTTATACCTATAGTTTGTCCTTTCTTTATAGTGGAGTTCTTTGGCCATGCCAAAACTTTTCCATCCATAAAGGTAACCCTATATCCATTGTCTTCAAGAGCAGAGATGGATATTAGATTCCTCTTTATTCCTGGTACAAATAAGACTCCAGTGAGTTGTAGGGAGAGACTAGAATTCAATTTGATGGTGCAAGTTCCAACCCCTTTTACGGGATGTGCAGAATCATCCCCAATAGTTACTTCTTCATCAGTTTCTTCAGTCATAGTATCTAGGTGTTCTCTGAACCCTGTGATATGCCTTGATGCACCACTATCAATTACCTGGTTGTTGATATTGTTAGATACTTGACTTGATAAGGCTGAATAGAAGACAAATTTCTCAGAGTCATAGTCTGTATTTGTTTTTTCCACTTTAGCAAAGGATGCTTGTTGTTTTGTTCTATCAAGGCACTTCATTGCATAGTGTCCATATTGATCACATCTGAAACATTGTATTTGGGAGATGTCTTTCCTTTTCTTGGATGATCCCTTCCCATAAGAATTCTTCTTTCTCTTGAAGTTTTTCTTCTTACCTTCTTATGAGAATTTGTGTTTAACACATGAATATCCTCATCTATGGGTTTCTGCTTGTTTTCTTTTGTCAAGAGTCTCGTTTCTTCTTGTAAGCAGTCTGTTCTTAGCCTATCAAATTTAGGGAGTTTAGATCTCGCACTTATTCCTTGAACAAATGACTCCCATGAGTTTGGTAGGCCTCCTAGAGCTATTAGTGTTAACTCCTTGCTATCAATTTGATATCCAATTGTTGATAGTTGATCTCTTAGTTTAGTGATTCTCATGAAGTATGCATTGATAGATTCTCCTTTGTTTATTTGAACATTGTTAAGTTGCCTTTTTAATGCAAGGGTCCTACTGGTGTTGTTTATTTCAAAGGTGCTCTCAAGGGATTTAAACATTAGATATGCAGTCTCATGTTTTGACAAACTAGGTACTATATGGTCCCTAACTGCATCTACTAAAATTTTCATGGTTTTCTCATTGTTCTCAATCCATTGAGTTTTCTCTGGATCATCCTCTAGTTCTCTCTTGTTTTCTTTCACAAATGAGTCTAACTTATTTTCTTTTAGAATCATCATGATTCTGAATTTCCATGATGTGAAGTTGTTCACACCTTCAAGACAGTCTTCAAATCTGATCACACTTGACATTATGAAGAATGTGATGTGTATTTGATTTCTTAAAAATACGATTTTTCTAAATAATCTGATATCTAGATTTGATTCGGATTTTCTCAACTTGGCTCTGATACCATGTGAATGTAACCAAATCTAATCAGATTATATTCTATGTGGAGAATAAGCAAATCCTAAATCTAAAAATTCTGTGTATGTATTCTAAGTCAGAATTCTAATGTTTTGTTTCTGATCTTCTTATTGCAGAATATTAATGTATTTCGATATGCTACAATAGAAGATCGAATTATGTCTTTATATCTTGAAGGGGAGACACGCTTCAAGGAGAGACGTGTCTCATGAGAGGACGTGTCCTTTGAGTACACGGACTCCTCTTAGCCAACCGATAATTATCGGTGGCTAAACTCCAAACACCCGCATGTATTTAGCAAACAGCGATTAGTGTATGTTAACTTCGATCAGTATTTGATTTCAAATTTACGCATGATCAGAATTTCAAATAACTTACTTGCAGATATTATAGTAGATTTCGATTATATATAAATGATGATAATGCATAAATGCAATCATCATTTATATATGACCGAAGCTACCTTAAATCAACACAATAGAAGCTGAATTTGGATTTTCAAAATGAGGAGGATCTAACTCCATTGATGTTTTGTTTTGTTCAACTTCATTTTCTTCATTGCCCTCATTCATGTTATCACTGTCATTATTGTTGGTGCTCATTTTGAATTTTGTAGTGTCTTTTTTAGATAACAAGGTGAAAGTTTGAAACCAAAACATTTTTTAAAAGTTTAAAATTAAAACTTACAAAACTACAAACCCTATCTAACAGTAACAAGCTAAAAAACTAAAAAAAAGAGGAGCAAATTGCATACCTTCAGGCTGTTGTTGAAATCAAGCCTCAAATCTACACCTTGAACAATCAAAACCTCCTTCTATGCCCTTGCAACAATGGGCTTGAGCAAACAAAAAACCTCCAAGTTCCCATAACAAGGCACTTGTTGTTTCACTTTGCAAATGACGGCTTGCTGCTTCTTGTTTGATAATGCATAAATGATTTGCAATTTTAGGGTGTATAAGGGGCATGGGATTGTTTGTGGGACCCCCACACCCCTTTTCTGCCCAATAAAAAGTCAAAAAAAAAAAAAAATTTATTGAAATGTTGTTTGATGTCTTGGACACCACAGGGGATGCCTAGCCGTCCCTGGGACGATTGAGGGACGTCTAAGGCGCCCCCTTAATTTTCCAGCCATTTCTGAAAAGGGGACGCATTCCAAAACGTTTCTTGAGTTTTCAAATAGTGGAGGGGACGACAGGGGGACATCCCCTCATCCCCAAACCGGCACAAGGGATGAGGACGTAGGGTTTAGGGGTGGGGACGCATCCCCATGTAACACAGGTGTGAACCCCTACTCATGAAATATGGGTCAACGAGTTTGACTCAAAAACTAAGTACTTAACTCCTAGTAAAACATCACAATTTGATACATTGAAAAAAATACCCCTTGTCATTGGATGAACTAAAGGGGCTCTTTAATGAATCCTTCATAAGGCACAACTATTGTTAAAGGTTTTGCAAATGGGCTAGCAAGCTAAGTACGCTTGATCTTGAGGGAAATTCCATGGTTAAACATGCTTGAGTCAAAGTCATGTAGGTATGGGTGACCTCCCAAGAAGTCCCAATGCTTCACTCTTGTGAGCATCACCTAGATGCAATGAGTGCTAAGTGTGCGTACTTATATGTCTAATAAGACCAGTACTTGTAATAATGAACACTAATAACAAATTATACTAGATAGAGTAACATAAGTATATCTTTATTTATAAGAAATTTTTACACAGAAGTAGACCAAGGATTATATTACTTTCCCTAACAGCCAGAAGCCTATTTAAAAAATTTTATGATTGCCAAACAAAACACAACCATCGACAACTAATAATAACTACATCATAACAATTACCCACAAGCCAACAAGTAAATAATACATAGACAAATATAAACAATTTAATGAAACATTACAAAGTCATTTTATTAATGATATCAAGTTTCCACAAACCATATCATTTGTTGCTGCAGCGGTTTCTGGATTAGATTGCGTGAGTTTTTTTCATCAACATTTTGGATCACACTCCGCGATCCATCATCGGGATCAATCTAATCCAGAAACCGCTGCAACAAGTCATTTTATGTTAACTACATCATGAAATATTCCCCTTAATTTTTTTCCCAAAATTTAACACACAAATCAGCAACCAATCACTGCTTAATGTTAGCTCTAAATGCAAATCAGCATGGAAAGTAACTCTAATCAAGAATGTTCACCAAGATCCCAATGTGGGCGAGGTGATAGCATATGGTCAGAGGATCATTAGGAATAAACTGAACTGAAATTACAATTCATCTGTTGATGCAAGCATCCACAAGCAGTGGGGTTACTCCACTTATTCAGTGGGTAAGATTATCACATTATTAAAAGCGGCAAGCCAGCCATTTAAATCCTCACTTCCACTTATTAACGTGGGGGGAATATAGTCCACACAACCACTTATTTAGTGGGGGGAAACTTACAATTAAAGAAAGATGAATATTTAAACTCAACCACTCAATCGTGGAAGTATGAAATTTAAACTAATTGCAGCAAATAAAATAAATAGCTGTTAGTACTACTAATCAGCTTTACAATGAATTAAATAGCTGCAAATAAGAAAGATATGCTTCCAAATCAATCAATGGTTAGAGTAACACTTCCTCTAACTCTTACAATACAATAATGATATAAAAATGAAGCTCAAACAAGCATTATATCAAAAACTAACAAGTCTGATATAAATCTGCAATTCTGGAAATGAATAACCAGCAACTATAAGAATCAATTAAATGCTCATAATTTCACCAAAATAACTCCGAATGGCATGAAACGACGTGCAATGAACCTCTGGAGGATAGGCACCCATGACAAGATGAAGAAACAACCTCAAAAGTCATCCATTAATTTATGGCACAATTCTCAATGCTCTCCAAATGGTACGGCTCTTGAGAAGGGCGATTTAGCAATATAAAATCAAAGACTTGGAAATAAATTCCAATCTCTTGTGGAAGGGGTCGCCTTGGGTCTAGAAACACTTTGCAAACATACCCAGAATGATATATAATTTGGTCAAAAAGCTGTTAATAAAAAACACTTTCAGCTGTAGCAATATCAGCAACACCAAAACTGAGAATAACTCCAAAATCTTCAACAATTGAACTCCATCTGCTAGTCTGAATGAGAAGCAGCAATAAAAACCAATTAGGTGTTGTCTCTCAAACACGAAATTGATTGGAATCTAGGAGGTAAGCATCCCTCGAAGAAATAATCACAATGTCATTTCGACAGCATAACTTTAGCAATTAACAATGGATGATAAATGCTGGAGCAAACTATCTCTTTTATAGAATTGAAAGTGACTTTTCAAATTCCATAACTCCTCCAAGAAAGGGACGCCAAAAGCTCCTTTTTGAAATATTTTACTTTTCAAAATATTTAATTCTCCCTTAATATGGCGTCCAAAACCCAAGGCATATTAAAACAATATAAAATATCAATTATTCCCTCCATGAGGCGTCCACCCTTCATGAACACCTTTTAAAACAACTTCAAGTTATCATATTAGGCCAAGGGGGGGAACAACTTAAAATTAAAACATTAATAACTTGAAATAACTCATTTCTCCCTTTTACACCTCAATAGCCAAATTCAACGATATTCAACTGCTCCAACTGAAATGGAAAACTTACTGAAGAGCTGCCAACTAGACCACTGCCAAAATTAGAACTTACTAAAAATAGTAAATTCAGATAAATGCCAAAAAGCCTCCAAAGAAGGAAACCTTGATTTTACCTCAGACAAGCCTACGGATTTCTGGAAATAGGCTAAAACCAAATGAAGAGCTAATGGCCAAAATGGGGACATTACAAATCATCTCCCCCGTAAAGAAAAGTCAAGTTCCAAGTTGACAAGCATAGAAAAATTAAATCAAATAATATCAAGGAAAGTTTTCCAAAATCATAACAATATAGAAAAAAAGAACCATCAAGCCAATGATTTCCTTTGATAACCAAAACAACCTAAACGTTCCACATCCAATGGGCATTCCACATCCAAATATGGACAAAGATCCTAGAAATGTTGAGCTTCTAGCACAACATAAAATCAGTAGTGGTATCTTCAGCTAGAAGTAGAAAGGAAAACTAATGAAATACATTGCGACCATCAGCACATCCAAAAGGTAGGGTATTTTATACGAAAGGAAAGCTAGTATGTAGAAGCAACTTCCAAACACAGATCTAAGCATGAGAGGGTTTCAAAACTTTGTTACAAATCTTTAAACTATTACAAATTAGATGCACATTCATAAATTAAATTTCAAATTTAAACACATAAAACCATAAGACAGATTTACGTGGGAAAACCTTTTTGGGAAAAAACTCACACCAAACCATAGATCAATTGTATGATCAATAACAAAACGGTTACAATACAATAACAAAGTCTATGCTCTTGCAAGTGTCTTTACATTGTGATACAAATCTGGAGTAATTCTGGTAACATAACTTCTTAGAAAATATAAAAGACTCTTCTCAAAATACAAACATTTCTCATATTTATAAACCTCAAACATGGGCGCCCAGGAATGCCATGTGTCATCTCCACAATCTCTGCATACATGCAAACTGAAACGAAGAACATGCACAAGACCAAACTAACCAATAAAGCAACCTGCCAATCATGCAACGACATGCACCAACATGCAACAACATGCAAGGTATCCAACTTCATATTTTATGCAAATATTATGTTACCTTGACATGCATGGCATCCCACTAGAGAAAATATAGCCAACTACCAATTTTGAACTCTCTGACTTTTAGTCACTCCGAGTGGTTGTCATAGTCCCATTTTAGCAACCCTCCAAAATCCCGTTTTAGTCACTCCGAGTGGTTGTCATAGTCCCGTTTTAGCAACCCTCCAAAATCTCGCCAAGTGATAACTCCAAAATTAATGACACATGTCACTTGGCGCACCTTTAAGAGGTTTTCAGAAACTCCTCTTCCCAATTGAGCGCCCAAGTGACAAGTGGCACAATTTCATGTTTCCCTCCACACAATCGGGTCCCACAAAGTGTTATTGCAACTTAGAAACATATCACTTAGGATTTAATTAATAAAATATGCAACAAAGGGACTAAAATAATTAATTAAAAATCTTGGGACTCTCTAGGGATGAGACACCTTAATCTCAACATTCTCCCACTTGTTGAAGACCTTAGAAGAATCACTGTATCACTCCTTAGGCCACAAGGCCCATAGAACTGACACACCATCTAAACTTCTCTGTGCTCACTACCTTCATCAATGCATTTGCAACATTCACCAAAATATCAAACTTTTCCAACTTCACCTTTCCATCTTCCACCATGTTACGAACAAAGTGAAACTACACATCAATGTGCTTTGTTCTAGCATGGAAAATAGGATTCTTTGCTAAACAAATAGCACTCTGATTGTCACAACAAAGAATTCTTCCTGCATCAAAACCAATATCAGAACACAACCTTTTAAACTGAATGGCTTCTTTGCAAGTATGAGTAGCTGCCATGTACTCTGCTTTTGTAGTGGACAAAGCGACTACAACTTACCCCTTACTCATCCAACTCATAGCACCACCAAACATTGTGAAAACATATCCACTAGTAGATCTTTTGTTGTCAATGTCAACTACCTAATCAGATTCCACATATCCACGAATGCTCACTAAATGCCGAGATCCATTAAGATAACCATGAAAACACAGGGCATACTCGGAAGTACCCTGCAAATATCTAAACACTCTCTTCACTGCACCCTACTGCACCTGTCTAAGATTAGTCATAAACCAACTAAGGACTCTCACTGCTTGGGCAATGTCTGGCCTCGTACAAACCATAGCATACATCAAGCTGCCAACAACACTCGGATATGGTACTCTGGTCATGTCCTCCATCTCGGTAGGAGATTTTGGACAATCCTCCACAGAAAGCTTCGTCCCCTACATTACAAGAACAGCTAACTCTCTACAAATTGTCATGTTGAATCTCTCCAACACTAGATTCACATACTTGTTTTGGCTTAACCAAAGCTTTTTGTTAGCTGTATCTCTTCTAATCTCTATCCCCAGAATATACCTCACTATGCCTAGATCCTTCATCTCAAACTATGTTGACAACTAAGACTTCAAATCTGAAATCATACTCTTACCATTCCCAATGAACAACATATCATCCACATACAAAACTGTAGTGTAGGAAATTGTATACCTTTACAATTTCACACTATGTTTGGGTCCCTTAATTTATTGAACTTAATTAAGCTTCTAATTTGCCAAATTATGCATTCCAAAGCCTTATTTTTACTGTTTTCCAAAAGGAGAATCAACATTAAATAAATGCATTTAATTTTTAAATTGACATGGATTATGTGTGTCCTAGAAATATAGGCCAGGACCCATTTGCCCATGGGTGAATGGGTCCCCTTTTTGTGCTAAGACCCAATTTAAAATATGTTTTTGGTGGCCTTTTAATGATCCAAATTCAAATTGTAAGTGTCGGCTTTTGGAATCTAATTTTCAGGAAATTAGATTAACACCTATAAATACATAGTCATTTTATCATTTGAAAAGGGAACACACTTTATGAGAGCAATTCAAGAGCAAATATTATTGTCAAGGGCATTCAAAAGCAGCATTATCAGTCATTTATAGCAACAATCAAGATCCTAACATCATGTCCAAGTTTATGTGTGTTCATGTTGTCTTGTGAAGGCTAACAAGTGTGTAGGTCTTCATACATTCAAACATTCAAAAAAATCATGCAAAGCAAGATCCAATTCCTTTGAAGAGATGTGTATGACTTTAGTCCTTCAAGGAAGCCATTGAAGGGTGGTGAGTTGCAGCAAGTGTTCATTCATCATTTTCTTCCTTTCCATTCAAGGTTTTATCATTGACATTGCCATTGTGAAAGTGGAAACACTAATCATGGGGTTTGACTGACGCAAACACCTATATGGCACAAAACAAACATTTTTCCCTCTTTGTGTATATGCAGGTTATAGGTTGAAGAAGGATTAAAAAGATCTTAAAGTGCAATTTTGCATTGTTGCATTTATTGTCATCATTCTTGTCAAGACACAAAAACTAAGTTGCAGAATTCATTTCTGACATTCTGAGAAATTTGCAAGTAGCAAACATCTCAGATCCGACACCAGAGGACCCAGAAAGTTGAGCAAAACCCCTGTACAAAGACCCATTTGCCCAAGGCAAATGAGTCCTTGTAAGCACCTCAAAACCAACTTTTTTGAGCAGGTTTGTTGTCCTCTACACTTCCAAGATCCACTTGCAAACTGTTGTTTTTGTTTGTCAGTTGTCAGGATCTTGCATTTTTAATATTAGGGCATATAGGATCATTAAATTAATCACTTCAAAGTATTTCCAATCCATTCTAATCCCCCATTAGATGTAGATTCAGGTCTAATTGGCTCACAATTAGGGCTGAAAGTCAATCTATTCACCTTGTAATCTACATCTCAATGAGATTTAGAAAAAGGGCAACCCCTACAATCCTAGGTTCTTTGCATTTAGGACCTAAGATCCCTTTTTCTATATTTCATTTTGGTGAACCCAACATGTTAACACTATAAACTTTTTGAAAGTGGGAGTTCTTCAAACCCTAGATTTAGGTTTTGCATAATTTTGTTTTGCATCTTTGCATTATAAAAAGTCATAAAAAATTTAAAAAAATTGCATTCCATATTGCATCATAAGTTGCATTAGGGTTTGTTTCAGTCATATTTAGATCAAATTTATATTCATATTGCATTCATTAAGTGGTCAAAAATCAGAAATTGTTCATTGCATGTAAATTGTATCTTTCATTTTAGCTCAAAAACAAATAAAAAAATTGCATAGTAAATTGACATCAAATCATCATTTTCAGAATTTTGCATCTTCAAATTAGTCAAGTATTGCATAATCTGAAAATTGCATTCCGTATTGTCCTTTATTGTTGCATATTTGAATTTAGATCGCATTGTCTTAAATTGGAAAACACTGCATTGTTTGATTCCCAAATTGCATCGAAATCATCATTTTCAAGTTGTGGCATCTTACAGTCAGTCAATTATTGCATTTTAAATCTAAAATTTGCATTAAAAATTTGTCAAAACATTTTCATCTTTGTTTCACACTTGCATTTTGAATTACCTAGTCTTAAATTGAGCAAAATCTAGAAAAACAGTCACTAATTAACCTGTTTGCAACTAGGGAAAGAAACATCAAACAGTAACATAAAACTTCATATTTTCAATTTTCAGAATCCTGTACAAGGACCCATTCGCCCTTGGGCGACCTTGTCCTTGTACAGGTGTCTCAGACAGCTTTTGTACAGCCTTTTGTCTCTATATTATCAGTCCATTTTTGCCTGCAATTGTCTGATTTGAAAATCTGGAAAAAAGTTATTGCATATGCAAGAAAGATCTCATTTTGCTTGATTTGTTGCAAATTTGGGAACAATTGTTACATTTTAGTATTGAAAATTGTTGTACCCCAAAATTAAATTTTTTGTTACACTTAGACATTTTGAAGAAATGAGTAAAGGTCTTGTTAAAATTGTCAAAAAAGGTCAAAATTTGGGTGTGTGTGTCTTGCATGAGGGATTAAAACGTAAAATTTTCAAAATATAACGATCTAGGTCTGCTCAAAGCGACCTAATCTACAAAACCCAGATCTTAGTTTTTCATCCCTACTTTTTAGGAAAATTGCTATTTTTTGAAATTTTCTAAAAATAGTAACTTTTTTTGGGTTTTTCTGAGTTTTTCTGGGTTTCTTTTGAAACGAATACTGGCAAAACTTTCTAAAAATAGAAATTTTGTCCGATAGGGTCCAGACTAATTTTGATTGGCTCAAAATACTTCCATATCAGGCTGGTGCAGTCAAAATATCAAAAAGATCAGTTTTGCCCTAGTGGGTTTGTTTTGCTTTTTCAGAAGCATATCGGGAGCTCTAAGGTCATCAATGGAGATCAGTCAGCTACCAGGTGTCAGATTCAACACTCAAGCATTGAACAGAAGGTGAGTTGGTAAGCAAGCACGAAGAACGAAGAAGGTGAAAACTATGAAAATTTTCTAACACTGCTTGTCATGGGCGCCCCAGGAGAGAATAGGCGCCCATCTTTTTAGGGCATTAAATGTTGAAATTAGGGTTTGGGCCTCCAGGCAAAGTTACTCAGTCTTCTTCTAGCTTCGCAACGAATCCAACAGTGTAGTCATCAGATCATCCAATCGTTCGGGATTCGAGATCAAACAGGGAAGATCCAAACGGAAGTCAAAATGAAAAAGAATGAAAATCACCAAAATTTGACTAAGTCTGGGAACTTTGGGCGCCCCTGGTGAAGAAGGGCGCCCGACTTTTTGAAGGGGCAAATCCAACAGTTAAGGTTTGCTAAAATACTCAATCTCTCTAGAATTTAGTCTGCTTTGCAATGAATATCTTTGTCAGGGCATCCAACTAGCCAATCTCCAGCAAATCCAAGTCAAAGTGGAAGGTACAGAATGAAGGTTTCAAACTTTGAAAGATGGAAATCAAAAAATGGCTAAGTCTGGTGAGTTTGGGCGCCCCTGGAGAGAAAGGGCGCCCAAGGTTTTGGGCTCTGAAATGATGGAATTCACCTATACAGCCTCCAAGATCACTTCGTTAGATTCAGCCAAGTTATCCAGTGAGCCTGTCAACTAGTCAATCGGATCAGTGTGGTTCCCAGAACAAAGATTTCATCAGAAGATCAAAGGGAAAAGGAAGAACTTGAAAATCAGAAAAAATGGCTGACTCTGGACAAAATGGGCGCCCCTGGAGAGGATAGGCTCCCATGAATTTGAAGGTCAAAACGAAGTTTTCCGTCAGAGGCGCCTCCAAAACAATCTTCTCAGAATTAGTCAGGCTACGCAATGAATCATCCAGCTCATTCATTGGATCAACTGAGCATCCAAAAATCGAGGTCAAACCAGGGGTCAAAATTGGGAAAAGTTGAAAATTCCTCAAAAAATGGCTAACTCTGAAGAAAATGGGTGCCCCTAGCCAAGAAGGGCGCCCAACTTATAGTGAAATTTGCAAGATTTTCAAGAAATTGCAAAATTGCAAGAGGATGAAGATGTCCAAGTTCATTGAACAGACCAATTTTAGGGTTTTGAAGATAAAAACAAAAGAAAGCAAACCTATTTCAAACCCTAAGTCTATTTAACACCTCTCTTCAATGTAATTTTCATTATTTTTGCAGGTAGCATTCCAAGGAGAAAGTTGGAGCAGCAAGTTTGAAGTGATATTACATGATTCAAGAAATCAAGTTTGTTGATTTTTCATCAAATTTTTCAGACCAGCAGCATAAGGCCTTGCTTTTTCAAGCTTTTTCATCCAGAAGATCAAATTTTTCAATAAGGCGGCCAAGATTTTCAAATTTTTAGCCATCTGGGTCTTATCTTCTCACTCTTCTAAAGAAATTTTCAAGAAATTCATCAAGTTGCAGCAGCTGCTTTTTATTTGCATGTTAGTGAAATCCTCAGTGCATTCAATTTTTGATCATCTGGGTCCTCTCAAATCAGTCTTCTGAAGAAAACCCATATCACAACTTTTTTTCAAGCAAATTTCAAAATCTAGGGTTGGCTGCTTTTTCAATCAACCATCAGTGTTTTTCAAATCTGATCAACTGGGTCCATTTCTAATTGTATTCTAAACAAAACCCAGGTGCCAACTTTTTTTGGTGAAAAATTGAAGAAATTAGGGTTTGCTGTTTTTTCAATCTAAATTCAAAATTTTCAAAAACGGACGATCTGGGTTGTCTTGCAACGAAATTTTGAGCAAAACCCATATCTCAGAAAAAATTTCGAAAATTTGTCCATTGGAGGAAGAAAAATTAGTATTCTAAAAATAGTAAGTTGCTCAAAATTTGTCTGAACCTAGGCAAGTTTACAGTCATTCTTCAAAGTTTTTGAAATGGAGTACACCCCCAATGATTTCAAGACCAGATCAGCGCTCTACCATGATTTCATCAAAACAGCTGAAACAAACTTGCATCACATCAAGCCGGTGTTTGATCTACATGCTTTGGAGAGCGCAGGCAACACTTCAATTAGAAACTTGGGACACTCTGGACTCCTCGCAGCAGCGTCTATTCCTATATCAGTTCAAAGCCTCGAGTTCGTAATCGCTTGCATCAAGCATTACAATCCGGCTACAAGGGAGATTCAATTAGTTGATGGCAAATTGATCTGCAGTTTGAAACCTGACGTGATCGGGAAATGTTTCTCCATTCCTCCTTGGCCTGAAAGTGTCACTATCTCAAAGGGCGAATGCGAGAGGATGTGGGAAATGCACAAGGACAAATATAGCAAGAAGATTGCTCAAAGGTGGATGAAGGAGAAGCATAAGACTCTACCAAGTCACACTTCCATGATGTCAACAAAGTTCAAGAAAGCGGCCAATAAGGTGGAAGATTTCCTGGGATCAATTGCAAATGGAGAAGATATCTTGGAAAAACGCAACTTTGTTATTGATGGGATAGGTGCACCGAACTGGGACACAGTTTCCTTTTTTTAGCGGATGTGATTGAGATTTGAAATGGCTTTCATCTAGAAGCTTTCTTTCCACTTTCTTTCTATTCTTGGAGCAATTCTTATCCATTCTTTGAAGAAGAGAAAGAAGATAAATGTAATAGTTGGCAGTCCCTGCTTTTTCTACTTTCTTAGGTGTTAGATGTTATCTTCTTTCTGGATTTAAAAATAAAGTTTGCTTGTTGAACAAGCCCTAGATTGTGAAAGCAAGGAGATTTTAGGGTTCCCTACTCCTCTGCTTGCCTATAAATAAGAGTCTTTGCTCATTAGTTTTCTTTAACCATGCTAGTGATAACAAAACACTGAGCCTATTGTGCCTTCTATTTGTTATTCAAGTGTTGTTCATTTGTTTTATGATAGCGAATTGTTAAGTCTCTTTTAGCCAACAAGGAGTTATTGTAATTGTTGTTCCTATTGTGTAAGAACAAGTTTTGCAAGCCTCTTTAGCTGCAAGCTCTTGTTCCAGGCATGTGTTTAGTTACTTTTGTTCCAAAAGTTTGAGAAATAAAATCATGAGCCTCCTTTGCCTTGGTATAACGTCTCAGATTTCTGTTATTTGTGTTATGTTTTTGTGATCTTAATTTCAGCTTACATTGAAGTGTGTAGATGTATGTTGAGAAAGAGTTTATTGAACCACTTTGTCAGAGAATCAACCTTGTTCATTTCTAGTTTCTCTTGCTCTGTGTATTACTTGAGAAGTTAGAAACGTCTTTAGCTTAAGTTAGTCGTAGTTGAAGTTCTTAAATTAGAAAATCTCAGTTGTGGCGTTAATGTTAAATAAACCTTGTGCTCTAGCTGATCAAAAAGATAGGCAACTTAGTTTTTAGTTTATTTTCTTTCAACACCATCAACAAGAGGGAGCTTCCCCTCCTAATTTGAAGAGCAGTTTTATTGTGCATAGCTGTCTGTTTCAAATACGCATTCCAGAGGTGTGAATTTAAACGCCAACAAAAATCATCATATCTGTAGAACAATTATTTACATTTATGAAGCATTGCATAATTGGGATAGATTAGTTTTCATTTTTGCACAAATTCATAACTCTCGGTTGTTACAATTCATTGCAAATAGAGTAGCAGCATGTTTTCTTTTCAAAGTTGTGGTTTTGATATGGTTAAGAATGGCTTGCATAAGTACAATCACCCTGCTTATGAGTACAATTTAGGGAAAAGAAATGAGGTCATTACCAAACATGTTAGCCATCCTCCCAATATATTTCCTAATTATGAGAGTACCTTGACACAAGAGAATGAAATCATTGATACATTTCTTAATATCACCTTGCATATCCTTCACTTATCCCCTAAAATCTCTCCTACTTGTGAGAATGTTTTGGTGCAAGAGGATGCAATCATTGACAATCATAATTGTTCTTCTCCCAATACCTCTTCTATTTGTGACAAAAGTATCTTGGTGTTAGAAGATCCAATCACTGAGTGTCATGACAATCTTGTTTGTCCCTCTTCCTCTACTTCTCCTACTTGGGAAGATAGTGTGCAACAAGAAGATGATCTCATGGAGATATTTCTTTCAAAAGATAGTAGGATGGGTTGATGAAGAGGCTAAGGTTAGAAGATCATCAACAAGAAGTTAAATCCGTTGAGGTTATGAACACACAATTGACCATTAGATCTCCCTTGATTATAGGACCTCCAAAAACTTCTTTTGGACCTCCCAAGAGCCCTCTAATCATTGGGCCTCCTAAGATTCCTTATGAACCTCCTAAACCAATTCTCATTATAGGACCTCCTAAACCTCATGGCCATATCCTAAATTTTGCAAAACAACTTACTAATAGTCATGTGTTGCAGCAACCAAGTTATCATATTGTAGCTCACACATATAACACTAGAAACAATAAGCAACCAAGACAAACTCCACCATCCATCCCATTGCCTCAACCATATCTCCCACCCGCACCTAACATTACACAACGTAGTGGTAAAGAATTTGATCTTGATGGACAACTTTGCAATGCTCCTGCTAAGATCTCCCTTTGGGATTTGATCCAATCATCACCAATTTACCATAGTATGCTTCAAAATGCCTTGCAAAAGGTTGTCATCCCTTGTAGTGCGCAATCAAATGATGTGGCAGCTTTGATTGAGAATATGAATTCACCTAATTTTGACATCATTTCTCATCAAAGTGAATTACCTCCTTTAAAAATGCAGAAATAAAATGATCATTTGATGATAGTGGCTATCATTAACAAGTTTGGGATTAGGCGTACTCTCATTGATAATGGTTCGATGCTCAATGTTTGTAGTGTAAATCTTTTAGATAAAATAGGAGTGGACAAGACTAAAATTCAACCAGACTCTATCTATCCATGGGTTTTAATAATGTGGGAAAACAACCGCTTGGTGTGATAATATTGCCCGTAAAGGTTGGTAAGGTTACGTTACAAACTCTTATCCATGTCATGCCTCGTGATCTTTCATAAAATCTCCTCTTAGGTAGACCATGGATTCATGAAATGAATGTGGAACCTTCAACATTACATCGTCTATTGAAGTACACTTACAAAAACAAGGTTTACACGATAAAAGTTGATCCTAAATTTGAGAATTGTTTACAAACTGAGAAGGCAATGCAAAACCCCTTAACAACATTGACACCAACTACAAAAATCGAACCTTTGCAAAAATAAGAAAAGGATGATTGTCTTTCATCTATGACAAAGTTGTTGGAAGACGATTGGTGATTGTTAGATTTCACACCTACATTCATGGGAGAATACAAAATTACACAAAAATCAGGAAAAGAAAAAGAAGCAGCAGTGGTATCAACACAATCTATAATGGAGTCATCAAAAGCATGTAGAAAAGAAGAGGAAGACAAATTATAAACCCACATTTGATGAGAGTGATCATGAAAAACCACCCTCTTCAAAAGAAATGAAAGCACTTTATGGAAGATGTTATGAGCTTTTGAAACAATTTGGCTATAATGGAAAGGGTGTGGGATAAGAGAACAAGGTATCTGTGTCCCTATCGAGCCTAACACACAAGAAAACACAAGAGGTCTTGGTTATTGTCCTTCGAAAGAAACAAAAGCATCAAAGAAATCTTCACTTAATATCAATGCCATCACGCAAGATTCTTCTAAGATAACTTTGACCTTGGTGCATCCTGAGAGGATAGATACATGTGAAAATAGTGGTCATGATGTTGCTTCATCTTCAAATACAAGTTTTAGTGATGATTTGGGTTCATTAGATTTTACACCCTCCTTTATGGGAGAGTACAAAATCTCTCAATCTACACCTAAAAAGTCTTGTGTGTGTATGGCATCTTGTGATAAGAAAGCAAGCTTTTCTTCACAGGAGAAAAAAATGACCCCTACTATTGATCAAGAGAATATCTTCTTGAGGCTTCTCAAAGCCCGCTTGATTGCTCTTCCTCCAAGAACATGAAAGAAATTTTACAACAAAAATTCATTTTGTGCATATCATTGACTCCATGGTCATTCTACCAATGAATGTAAGGCCTTGAGTACTAAAATACATCTTAAGGATTGTCGTACTCTTCCTTGTGTTGATGCATCTACTTCCTCTAATCGATAATGATTTGCATTCTATCATGTTGCTCATCACTATGTAGCATTAGTAGCTTTATGTGTTTTACGCATTGTGATTCATGGTGGTACAATCTTAGGTGCAACCATAGGTTTCATGGCAGCAACATGATAGTCCATGGTGTGGTTATCCTTATCTCTATGCTTGGGGGGCAAGGATAACTAGTTTTGGGAGGTGTGCATTCTTGTCAAGGATCCCCTCTCTTTCTCCTTAAAATACCAACATAGCAAGTATGTTGACATTTTAAGTGGGGGGCATATATTACCCTTATCTATTACGTCTTGTGATGTTTGAACTATTGGCATACCCCCTTTGGTGGCGGCATTGTTTGTAATGCCCCCTGAGGCGTGGTTATCAATTCGTCTGTTGAGACGTTAAACCTTTTTACATGGAACCTAGCATAACATAGCTTGCCAGCCATGTTTGTCATTTTTTTGGCTTCACTTTGTTCACAGGCTGAACCTAGTGTAAGCATTGGCAAAACGTATTGATCATTTTGTGGCACCTTATCAAGGTTACCAGGGAGCATAACTCTTGGTATGGTTATGGGTACACACCTAGTGAATATCAAACTTCACTAGACCCTGTGTGTTTCTCATCTTGGCCTTGGGGCTCACCTAGTGAATATCGGACTTCACTAGCCCTTGTGAGCATATTTTATGGACATACAACATAGGCTTGCTAGTCCATCCTTTTTTTCCTTTTTTCACATTAGCTTTGACATTGAATGTTTGTGTATCTCGTCTTACTACACATATCTTACATGCATGTGTCTTCTTTTGTGCCTTTGTTGGTTTGTCATGGGATCTTAGATCTTGGGGGCTTGGCCACCTCCTTGATTCTTAGTTATCCTATCTCTCTAACAGTTGTACAATTGGACCTCCCTTGACATATATTTCTCTACTTTAGTGTAAGTCTAAGCGTAAGTTCATACTCTCACTAAAGTGGGGGCTAAATGTAGTGTAGGAAATTGTATGCCTTTACAATTTCACATTATGGTTGGATCCCTTAACTTATTGGACTTAATTAAGCTTCTAATTTGCCAAATTATGCATTCCAAGCCTTATTTTTACTATTTTCCAAAAGGAGAGCCAGCATTAAATAAATGCATTTAATATTTAAATTGACATGGATTATGTGTGCCTTGGAAATATAGGCCAAGAGCGATTTTCCCATGGGCGAATGGGTCCCCTTTATGTTGTAAGACCCAATTTAAAATATGTTTTTGACGGCCTTTTAATGATCCAAATTCAAATTGTAAGTGTCGGCTTTTGGAATCTAATTTTCAGGAAATTAGATACACCTATAAATACACATTTTATCATTTGAAAAGGGAACACACATTATGAGAGCAATTCAAGAGCTAATATTATTGTCAAGAGCATTCAAAAGCAACATTATCAGTTATTTATAGCAGTAATCAAGATCCTAACACCGTGTCTAAGTTCATGTGTATTCATGTTGTCTTGTGAAAGCTAACAAGTGTGTAGGTCTTCATACATTCAAGCATTCAAGCATTCAAGCAAATCAAGCAATGCAAGGCCCAATTCCTTTGAAGAGATGTGTATGAATTCATTCCTTCAAGGAAGCCATTGAAGGGTGGTGAGTTGCAGCAAGCATTCATTCATCATTTCCTTCCTTTCCATTCAATGTTTTATTATTGACATTGTCATTGTGAAAGTGGAAACACTATTCACGAGGTTTGATTGAGGCAAACCCCTATATGGCACAAAAAATACATTTTTCCCTCTTTGTGTATGTGCAGGTTACAGGTTGAAGGATTAAAGAGATCTTGAAGAGCAATTTGCATTGCTGCATTTGTTGTCATCATTCTTGTCAAGAAACGAAAACTAAGTTGCAGAATTCATTTCCAACATTCCGACAAATTTGCAGATGGCAAACATCTCAAATTTGACACCAGAGTACCCAGAAAATTGAGCAAGACCCCTATACAAAGACGCGAATGAGTCATTCTAGGCACCTCAAAACCAACTTTTCAAAGCAAGTTTGTTGTCCCCTGCACTTCTCGGATCCACTTGCAAACTATTGTTTTTGTCTATTAGTTGTTAGGATCTTGCATTTTTAATATTAGGGCATATAGGATCACTAAGTTAATCACTTCAAATATTTCCAATCCATTCTAATCCCCCATTAGATGTAGATTCAAGTCTGATTGGCTCACCATTAGGGTTGAAAGTCAATCTTTTCACCTTGCGATCTACATCTCAATGAAATGTAAAAAAAGGCCAACCCTTGCAATCCTAGGTTCTTTGCATTTAGGACCTAGGATCCCTTTTTCTATATTTCAAAGACTATGATGAGAATGCGACCATTATTAGTCTTGTAATAGACACAATGATCAGATTTGGATCTCAAAATCCCAAGGACAACACATAGGTGTCAAACCTTTGGTACCACATTCTAGGAGACTGCTTCAAACAGTATAGAGATTTCTTCAACTTGCATATTAGGTTCTCTTTACCTTTCTCAACAAAATGCTCTGACTGTGACATATAAATTTCTTCCTCCAAATCACCATGAAGAAATGTTGTCTTCACATCCATTTGTTCCACTTCTCGATCATAAGTAGCTGCAAGTGATAGTAGTAGCCTAATAGAAGTCAGCTTAACTACAGGAGAGAATATCTCACCATAAACAATTCCCTCCTCATGAGAATACCCCTTCGCAACCAACTGTGCTTTATGCTTCTCAACACTATCATCTAGTCCAATTTTCTTCTTGAACACCCATTTGCATCCAACAGGTTTTCGTCCTTCAAGCAAAGGTACCAAATCCCATGTAGCATTCCTCTTCAATGCAGCCATCTCTTCATTCATGGCTTCCATCTTGGAATCTACATCATGCATACCCATAGCCTCTCAAACAGTACTAGGCTCGTTGGTGTTAGCAATCAAAGCAAATATGCAACTGGAATCCAACATAGAATATCCAAATCTTTTTGGTTGCCACCTAACACGCGTAGACCTCCTCAATTGTTGAGGTTGAGGTTCTTGCTCTTCTTTAGAGCTTTTAGAGTTACTTGAGCTCTCCTCATCATTAGGTCTAACGGGAGTGCGTAGTTCATCTTTCTTCGAAGTAGGTGGGATCTGAACTACCTCCTTTTTGTGTTTCTCTTCTATCTCTGGTTGCAAATCAATGGTGGAAGGTTTCAACTCTCGAAAGATTACACTTCAACTATAGAGAACCTTCTCTGCAACTAGATCCCAAAGCTTGTAACCCTTCACACTTACACCATAGCCGATGAAACTACACTTAACTGCCTTGTTCTCCAATTTAGACCTTTTCTCACTAGGCACATAAGCATATGCCTCATAACCAAAGACTTTAGATGTCTCACCGAGGGCTTCTTACCAAACCACGCCTCCATGGGTGTCTTTTCAACAAGCACAAAAGTAGGAGATCTATAAATTAAATAAAATGCAGTAGCTATAGCTTCAGCACATAACTTTTGTTCAAGGCCAGCACCACTCACCATAATCCTAGCCCTCTCCATCAGAGTTTTGCTCATACTCTCTGCAACTCCATTTTGCTGTGGGTGTATGGAGTTGTCTTGTGTCTCTCAATCTTATGGTCCTTATAAAACCTATTGAATTCTGATGAGCAAACCTCACCACCGTTATCCGTCCTCAAACATTTAATTTTTCTACCATTTTGATTTCCAACCAAGGATTTGAATTCTTTAAATTGACTAAAAACTTCAAACTTACTTCTAAGGAAATATACAAATGTCCTACAATAATCATCTATGAATGAAACAAAAATACACAAATCTAGATAACGAAGGAACATTAATAGGACCAAACACATCTACATGAATATAATCTAATACCCTAGAAGACTCATGAGAACTAGAATAAAAAGAAACACAGTGTTGTTTTCCATATATACAATGTTTGCAAAAATCGAACTCTAGATTACAATCATCAAGGCTTTCAACAAGGCTCTTAATTTTTAGGGCTCTAAGACCCTTCTCACCAATATGGCCAAGTCTTTGGTGCCATAACATTGTCTTCTTTGTTGGGAGCTTCATCTCCAAAGCATTGGCACCCTTAGGTACCCAGAAAGCACGACCATCAGATGTAGAAACCACAATTTTCTTCTCTACTCAATCTGATAGTGAGGATGAATAATCCAAAGCCCTCTTCTTGGACTCCACAGAAGTACTATTGCACTAAACCATGCATGCATCCAACTTATACAAGGTACCAATCCGAACACCCTTAGCAAACGCCATAGAACCTCTAGTCATCTTGCATCCACCACTCCAGAAAAGAACTTGCACACCCATATCACTCAGCTTATTGAAAGTAGGTTGCATGCCAAACCAAGGATATGCAGGACACCATCAATGTAATGTACCCATTTTTAGCACTACACTTTCCAGTGATTGTTAGCCTATTCCCGAATGCCCGTAAGCTAGTCAGAGGTAGAATTAGGGTTTCCAGCTGCTTGGAGGTTTTTGTTGAGGATTAAGGGGTTTGCATGTTGGAGTTTTGCAAATTGGTTGTTAGTTTCTTTATGGGTTTTCAGAAAGCTTCAGAGAGATGTGACATGCATTTCAACTGAGGATTTGCATGCAGGATTGGTTTTTGGATTCTTTCTGAGTTTTCAGAGAGCTTCACAGTGGTGTGACATGCAACTGAAACAGGTAACTTTTTTGGACTTACTATTTTTAGTAAGTTACAACGGTTGTCCGGTTTGTGCTTAAAATGCATTTGAAGTCACTATTTTTAGCAGTATGCTATTTTTAGTAAATGCTATTTTTGGCAGTGCTATTTTTAGTAGCAGTTCAGTGCAATGTCTAATTCTGGCAAGGCAGTATTGGCAATTTAGTCTCCAGCATTCTTGGAGCTTGTTTTGGCAGGTCATGGCTTAAGTGATTTTCAAATATAGACACCTTAGTTGGAAATTATAATGTTTTAAGTTAAATATTTTACTAAGGCTAAATGGAATGCCACTTTTGGAGAGATAAGTAATTTTAATAAGTTTATTACTTAAATCAGTTGGATGCCTTATTTGGTGAAATATAATGTTTTGAGTGAAATATTGACTAAGGTATTTTTGGATGCCTAGCTTGTGGGATATTTGCAAGTTATAAAATATTTCACTTAAATATACTTGGACGCATACGTTATGATTTATTTGCATTTTGATAAAGTATTATTCCTCTTATGTTTTGGACGCCTAAAGTCAAGGAGTCAAACGTTGGAATTTAAATGCAAATTGAAGTGAAATGAGAATCTCATTTGGGCGCCCTATTTGGAGGGAAAAGAAGATTTGAATTGGAGTTGAGAAAAGTTATAAATAAGAGGTCTTGTCTTCACTTTTGATTATACATTGCTTATCATAACAAAATGCTCTTGAAATTATTTCAGAACCCTTGCTTCAAGGAATGCATACCTCCTAGCTTATATCAATTTCGTACTTGAGAGATAGTACCTAGCTAGTTTGAGACCGCTTCTTCATTCAGGGGTTGCAAATAGAGCTTCACAGAGATGGCTTCATTTGATATTATCTGATTTTGGAGAGTTTTTATCAATTTTGGTGATGCTTGTGTGGTGCTTGGCTGAAGCACATTTTCGATCATAGCTCCTTGCTCGATTTTTTGTTGGTTCTGGGTATTGGCTCATTGTTCAAGTCTACCTTCGGCGCAACTTCTAGCTAAGTTCCAAATTCATTGCGAGGAGTTGAATTTATTCTTGCCAATCGCCCTCTTCAAGGAGGTTGTACTTTGCTTGTCATTGCATTGGGAAGCGTGCATAAAATATCAGAGGTTGCTTGCTGCTATTTCTTGGTTTGTACTTGGTCACCCTTCTCATATGCTTCATTTACACTTGGTTTGACATCATTCGAAGGAGTATTGGCGAAGTTACGAGCAAAAAGGTGAAATCTAAACTTGCTGGTTTGGTTTTCAGTTTGCTGCAATTTTATATCAGACCTGACATTTCAGTCCCTTTGATCATATTTCATATGTTGGATAGCTTGTACTTGTTTGGAGTTCATTTCCTGACATTTTGGAGTGCTTTAGATATCTATATCTCATTGTATTTGCAGATTGTTCACCATATTGTAACGCTAAATCAGTAGTACTGATCAGCTCTTTACTTTCTGCACTTACTTTTTGTATTCCCACTTTTAGTGGAAGAGACAGGCCTCGCCGTCTATTTTATTTACAACACTTTACTTTCTTGTACTACCCGCTGAAAACTGTAAGAGGCAAGCCGCCCATACTTTACTTTTCATGCACTTTGTACTTCTCATCATGTTGATCGACTGAGCCGTCAAACTACTCCTGCTGAATAAGTGGTCGAGTTGCATAAGCTTTGTATTTTCAGCACTTTCAATTTATTGCTAATGACCCCTGGCGCCATATGCTATCACCTCGCCTGTCATTGGGATCTTGGTGAACATTCTTGGTGTAGGGTTACCTTCCCAGCTAGTTTTGGTTTTGCTAACACTAACAAGTGAAGTTGTTGATGTGAAAATTTGAAAAAATTGTAAGGGGAATATTTCAATCAATTCCCTTCACTCTACCATCAAGGAATCGAATCTCGACTCTTCCACAACCAACAATCTTCAGATGAGACTCATCACCCATATACACCTTCCCACCATCATACTCATACTTCAAGAATCAACCTTTGTGAGAGGTCATGTGGAAAGAGGCACCTGAGTCTATCAATCACACATCTTCCAATGCATGTGTTGCCAAGGCTGCAACAAATGCATCACAATCATCCTAAGAGGATTTATTTGAATCAGAATCGGAGGATTTATTTGATGGTGGCTAAGGAGGCCCTTACTCATAATATGGATCAATGAGTTTAACTCAAAATTTATGCATTAAAATATTGATAAAACAACATAATTTGATACACTACGAAAAAATATCTCCTGCTCATCAATATAAACTCTAAAATTGGTTGTAATCAAAGGCTAAGAAAAAGCTAGGTGAAAGTGCCAAATGGTAAAGTTCACTGACCTCTGCTTGTAAGATACGAACACAAAATTATTGCAATGGTCAAGCAACACTATGTAAGATCCAAAAAAACCAACATCATTAGAGAAGATATGAAAATTTCAAAAGCCCTAATGAAGCATAAATCCTATAGCAAATACCAATCAATGATCATTCCCCAAAAGAAGTAGCTTATTACTTTGCAACTTCTCAGGTTCATAAATCCATAGGTGTACAATAACAAACTTTGCATTCCTGGATTGGGAGACAAATTATTATGGTTCTTCTATTGAAACTTATATGTGAGAGGCCCATTAAGAGTTTAGAATTTCGCTTAAGGAGATTCACATTCATTGGTGTGTTGGTATTTTAGTAAGCAGATGTAGTAGTGGTAGTGTATATTTCAGCTTGTTCCTTTCCCAAATAGTTGTATTTGCAGATTTATTAACAAAAGGAACTCCATTGCTATTGTTGTCTTTGTGCAAGTATGATTGTAGGTGTTTTTGCTATTTTTCAATGCTTTGAAATCCATAAATGGCACTTGTGAGAGTTTCATGTTTAATCTGATTTTATATTCATGTTGGAATATATTTGGGTTAAATCCGTGGCAGGATGTTACGTGGGATAATGTGTATTATACAGATGTATTAATGAGTTTCAATGCAAAACATGATAACATAATCTCACGAATAGTGAGTTTTTTGCATGAATTGCAGCTTGTGGTTACAGAAAACAACTGATGCTCATGCAATCTTTTGTTTCAAATTTAGAGAATGGGATAGGCATTGTACCAAAGAATGTTGCTCTCTGTCAAAGATTTAAAATCAAAGATTGGTGCGATCTCTTTGATAATCTCAATTATTAAATCTTCAACTGGTCCAATACATGGCTCAACTTAGTAGTATTGAAGTATTATTGTAACATTTAATGGTCATCTTAGCTTTAGTTAGTCGATAGTTTACTTTTAGTTAACTTAGTTAGCTTTTAGTAACTTTTGTTTATGTTTTAGTTCGTTTTAGCATCTTTCAGTTATTTGCTTTAGTTTGCTTTAGTTAACGATGGTTTCTTGTTAAAAACATTGTCTTGTAATTTTCTATATAAGGAGTATTCCTCTCCTTTTGTAAATATAGAATAACGAATATCGAATATTAGTTATCATTTCATGGTATCAGAGCTTAGGCTCAAACTTTTATGGCGAATCTTTTAGTAATAAAAATTTGTTGTTTTCCTAAGGAATTTTTTTTT
>VDFB02269533.1:0-31045 GCA_007258455.2 Sequoia sempervirens | reverse complement strand
AGACACAGAAACTAATGGACGCTGTACATCTCTCTCCCTTGAAAAGCATAACATAAAAGCAACAATAGCAGAACAAAAATTATTTCAATAGCTCAACCAAAAACCTTAAAAATAGAATCCTCCATCCCCTGAAAAAACAAAATAAGTGAAAAAGTCTTTCATCTGTAAATCCTGATTACAGAAAAAGCTGCTTTCATGGAGTCCTGGCAAACGCTGAGCACTCTGCAAGCCTCCAAGTCAGAGAGGCTCACATACTGCTGTTTAGCACTAGACCAGGCACCAAAAGTAGTAGTGTGAATCCACACATAGGGCTCGCAGCTTCCATCGTAATAAAATGTGCTGTGACCTTGAGGAGAATACTTAGTGCAGATTTTGCTGCAGCTCAGGGTTTTGCTGCAACCAGGCTTCACTCTGTAGGCCTTCCTCAGAATGGCACCCACGCGAATTTGCACATACAAGGGCTTGTCTGTGAGGTTTCGAACCTTGGTCTTTGGGCCCCCGAATCCATCTAAACCCAACAAAGAAGACAATAGTGAACACATGATTCTTCCTCCTGCTTGTGTTGTTAGTGTGCAGGTATGAAAAACGTTTTATAACTAAGCGCCCACCAAGAACACAAGAGCAGAGTAAATGTAGTGAGATTAGGTAATAAATAGGAGTGCAGGAAGGGACAAGAGACAGATCTGTGTCGAGCAAGGGTTGTACTTAGGTAGGTGGGTTGATAATGAAGTAAGCTACATTGTTGTTGTTATCGAGGTACCGGCTTAAAACGATACTCTGTCTATAGTCTTTAGAGGCTATTTATTTGTATGGCTTGGTGTGGAAGACTTCTTGGAAGCTTCCAAGATTCGTTGTTGAGAATTGCTTTGGGTAGTTATATTAAAGAGAAAGCAGTAATCTGGTAACATTTAAATATGTTATTCAATGAACATAAGTACAGATAATAAAGTTGTCCCTGGATTTAATCAGAAAATACAGGCAGCAAAATTCAGAGGCAACTTTATCAGACTGTAGAAAATATCTACTCGGAGTACAAATATTTATTATCATATGAGGTAAGTAATGTACATTTGTATTTATTAAGTATTATAATTAGGGGACATCTATTCAATCATTAGTTTGTTTCTATGAAGTTTTCATTTATTAGAAGTGATGAAGATATTTAATGATGACATAATGAAGTATTAGTAGTAAGAAGGATTAATTTATAATTTTATTTTTAAGACATGCATCTTTTCAATAACACTAATTTTTTTAAATATATTATATAATAAGTTACATTTAGAATTATAAATTAATCCTTCTTACTACTAATTAAAAAAGTTACATTTAGAATTATATAATAAGTTACATTTAGAATTATAAATTAAAAAAACTATTTATATTTTGTTTTGTATATTGATAGATGTATCAAATTACTTATTGAATGGATTTGAATGTTAAATGTGTTAGAAAAGAGCCACACCTGAACTGGAAATGGACTGGCCAAAAAGTGGGCCGGTAGCTCAGCGGTAGAGTGGCAAATGAGAGGTTCTAAGTTCAAATCCCAATTGGTCCATGAATGCAATGTTTGCTTATTAATACAATCTATTTTGTATACAATTATAATGTGTTGTGTATTTGATACATAAAAATTGACGAAGATATTCAAATAAATAATAAAAATGTATTATAATAACATGGATGATATGTTGTGTGCTACTATAGATGTACTATCAACTATGATTGACTCGACCAATACAATGTCATTCATGATGCTTCCACTAATCAAATTCAAACTATTTTTTGCACTGTCAAATGAGAAAATTTGATTCCCTACTATTGCTCTTACTATAGCTACTCTTTGATTATGTCCACCTAATACTTTTATTCCCCCATTTTGTAATTTATGTTTTATAAGGAGAAATAAATGAAAATTTGATGTCATAAATATAGTAGTATCAAGACTATGTAATATAAGCTAAAATTATATATAATAAAGA
This sequence comes from Sequoia sempervirens, assembly GCA_007258455.2. Lineage (NCBI taxonomy): Eukaryota > Viridiplantae > Streptophyta > Pinopsida > Cupressales > Cupressaceae > Sequoia > Sequoia sempervirens. The sequence goes on along the minus strand of VDFB02269533.1, from coordinate 29,063 downwards.
AATTAAAATATTGTAAATGAGTTAAAGATTAGATAAAATTAGATTCAAAGACAACATATTTTATTTGAGGATAACCATTAAAACCCTAGCTTCCTAGGAAATTACTTTACAATTTATTATGAAAATATGTGAATTAGGTGATTATAGGAACCAAAACACATAAAATATATATGGATACAAGAATGAACACCCCTATAATTGCATATGAATAGAAATATCCAAGAACATATGATTACCTCACTATGATCATGTCATTACATTAATACATATAATAAATGAAATAAGTAATCATTCCTCTATTTAAAAATTAAAGACCATACAATGCAAAGAAAGGATTAAACTATATGCAAGGTTTTATTTATTAGTTGAACAATAGTGATTAGGACCAAAAATAGCATAAATATAAACAAATTTCCATATTCGTCTCACATGATGATGTTAAAAGAAAGTTATATTTGTGACTAAAGTTCATTCAACAAAATGCTTAGAATGGGGGTTAGTAATAACACGTGTTCAATATTTGAATAATTTTATAGACTTACTTGCACATAAATAGAGCATTAATAAATAGAATGCAATCTATAAGTAATTCATATCATCACCATATGAGAGATTTATTAAAACTAATTATGGTATATTAAAGACTTGGCAACCACGTTGCCACACATTTACTAGGATGCACAAAAAATAAAAACAGATTGCCATATATTTTATTGGGAAAAATGATGCAAGTCAATAGAGAGTATATTGGACCATGATTATTGTATAGTCAATGTGCTTCTTCTTTTATTTGAAAGAGGTCAATTAATCTCTTGTCAAAATTGATGACGTTATTGTGGGTTAAGTAAAGACGAGATTCTTAAAAAAAAAAAATCTTCTAATAAATCAATAATACCTTTACATTTTCAATTCTTTTATCACATAAATTCTTAAGATAAGATATCAAAACTACATATACCTAAAATAAGTGAATGGTTTTGGTGACTACTATTATAATTAAAAAATCTTTTTACAAAAAATCTAGATACTACCTTCTACTCCTTTTATAACTTCCAAATTAAAAATATGGGAATAGTAGCATTAGTTTAGTCTATATGCATCAGTATTGTAGTCATAACTTTGGCACAAAACATCAAATTCAAACATAAATATATTAGGATAATTTGTGATCAAACTATGGAAGTTGGGTAGAGTTGAAGGAGGTATGTTCTGATGAGTCTGATTAATAGCTAGTTTTCTCTTATTTATTCCATACCTTTTAAACACTTTAAGCTATTTATTTGGCACATATACCCTCACTATCAAGAGTCATTTGGCACATCCATTAGTAATATTTATCCTAGCCTTGACAAGGGAAACCAACCTTCCACCAATCCATTCCAAGTCTCCACATCCTATCCTAATCCACCATTCACTAATCTATTTCAATCCACTCCATTCCAATCTACAACTCCATCCCATAAAAATACATTTAGTCATGGTGTCCAAAATCACATTTCATTGCCTAGACTTTGGGATACATGTCAAAAGTAAAGTCCAAATCATGATAACATAGATCCTCATTCATGTCAAGATCAAAGTATTCCATCTCATGACCCCATCCTTAAGTCCATCCAAGAAATCCTTCTAGACAATCATGTCACCCAAGAAAAACCCATCTTTGATCAAGACACTACCATTGATCATGAAATCCAAAATGATCCACTCATCGACCTTTATACCATCCATGACCAAACATTTGAAGTCGACCCTATCCAAGCTCCAAACACCTCCATTTCCTAAAATGAGACACTTGCCTCCTTTGGACACATAGATAATCAAACAAATGACGTGGATCAAGTCACAGAAGAACATAAAAAGGCTACTATGGATCAAGTCAAAGAAGAAGAGACAAAATCTACCATGGAACAAATCGATATCCCAAATGATCAAGTAGACACAAGCATGACAAATGATAAAGCCAAAATATCCTATCAACTAGGATCATCCACTTTTATCAAATCAGGCTTTCTCATAGAGGAAAAGATTCCAAGCATTAGTTTCCACATAAATAATGATGGGTTCGCATCTTGCTTCCAAAATAACAAATACACCATCGCAAATAGAATATCTCAGAGCATGTGGTATCAAGGAAGAGGATTGGGCCTATATGAGCAAGGAATTCGAGAACCAATACAATTTTATGAAAATCCTAGACATCAAGGTCTTGGATATTCTTCAATCAGAAAATCAAATGATGTTAGTGATACCTCCATGATATTAGGGGGCACTTTATCCAATACAAACATCAAAATGGGGGCCATGAGTAGTCCTTGTCATAAGGTTGTTGCTAACACTCCTTCCATCCACACCATAAACCATCATTCCAACATAGTTAAACTCGTTGATTGGAACCAACAAAAACAAAAGTCTTGCAAGCCTAAAGCTCAAAATCAAATACCAAAGGCCATTGAATGCAAAAATCTAATTGGACAAATAAAGTTAAAGTGGATCCTAAAAAATGGATCAAGTAAAGAAAATAGTTCAATTCCAATATACAATCAAAATGTGGAGCCACAAGAAAAGAGGTCTCCCACATATAAAAAATGTCCACCTCCTTTAAAATGGTCATCACACAAAGCATATAAAAGTCATGGTTCCAAACACTATCCAAATAAAAATTCCGAACTCCATCATTCACCACCCCTTGTTTGGAAAATAAAAATTCCTACATCCAAAATGCCAAATAGTCCATCCACACCTACCATCATCCATCATAATCCTACATCTCTTCTCAAAAATGGAACTCACAGGCTCGATGGTCAAAAATACAAGTTTTTCGAAACAATTTAAAAAAAAAATGATTTTTTTTGAAATTTTGTAAAATTTTCCGAGGGGGCATAGATCTACCTTGTCCACACTGGGGCATGTTTTGACTAAATTTCTTTGACACAATGCAATAAACTACATAGTATTAAAGAGGGGCAAAATGTAGACACTAAAAATTGTCCTAGGCCTGTGACTTCTAAATTCTCCATCATTTCCCCTTTTGTCTTTGATAATTAAATAATTTTAATTATTTAATTAGTTCATTTCTATCTTTATTCCTCCTTGATTAATTAAATAAATTTTATTTATTTAATTTTTATACCACTTTCTACTATAATTAAATAATTATTTTAATTATTTAATTATTCATTAGTCTATTCTCTCATAATTTTGGTCCACTCTCTTGAATTTTGAATTATATAATTATTTAATTCAAAAGGTCCTCTTTGTCACATTCTTCTATAATTAAATAATTATTTTAAATTATTTAATTATTCATTGGCCACCTAGATTAAATAATTTTTATTATTTAATCTCCTATCACCTCTTTGTTCGTGCCAATCTTATCTTCCACATCAAGTCTTTATTTGTCCATGTCTCAATTAACCTCCACCCTTGATTAATTTATTTATAATTTAATCTTGGCCGTCAATCCTTATCATTTGCCCTAACCTTAGTCCATACTACATCTTTCATTCTTGGCTAGTGATTAGTGACTTTCAATCTTTTCCCTTCATTCAAAATTGTCTCTCCTATAAAAGACCTTTGTCATTTCATGATCTTAGACATCTTGGAGAATCTACAAGTTATCTTGAGTCATCTTGCTATCAAATCTATCAACATCAATTCAATTGCATCCATAGTCAATTAGAATCTTCAATATTTTGCTTTGTCATTGTCATTACCTAGGCCTATTTGCATACTCAAAAATTTGAGGGAAATTATTCATATCAAGCAAAATGGATAAGTGTAATGAAGGTGAATCAATGGTGGTATGAAGAATCTTTGGTAATATTGCTTTATGTTTTATGTCTTTATGCTTATTTTTACTTCATTGTTTATTAGGGTTGGATTTATATGCTTTATTGCCTAACCTTGATAATTTTTAACCCTAATTTACAGATCCAAAGAGTCACAACTATTGTATGTGGAGGCAACGAGACATCCTGGAATGATTTCTTCCTTCAACACATGAAGCTTTAGAGGATACTGGTGATCATAGTGAATAGAGCGAGGGTATTCTTGAAGAAGAATCATCCCTAACACCAATATCCATGTCAGATAAAGAGGAGACTTCCCATACACAAATCATCACTACGGGTGATGTTGCAGTGGAAGACCCACTAGAGCATGTAACCTTTGAGTTCCCCATTGCCAACCGGGAGAGAGCAACTACATTGAAGAACATACCTCCTTCAACATTACCCATCTTTTTTTGGGTTAGTCACAAAGGACCTAGATACATTCCTATTTGAGTTTGATGTGTTATGTAAAAGTTATGATTATACTACAGATGCACACAGGCTCAAACTATTTCCAAAAACCCTAAAGGATGTTACTCTGAGATGGTTTATGGGTTTAGGAAGAGATGTTGTTTCTAATTGGAATTCTATGAAGACAAAATTCCTAGAGAAGTACTAGAACTAATGTAGAGGAATTGACAAAAAGAAAGATGACATCTTTAGGATATCAGAAAAGGAGGATGAATCTTTGGAAGACTACATAGAAAGGTTTCAGTTTTTCCTTAAGAAATCCCACCAAAATAGACTCTCTAATGAGTCTTTAAAATTGATATTCTTAAGGGGGATTAATAAGAATTGCATGGATGCACTTAACCTCATTGGGGCAAGAGACATCCCTCAAGCACCATTTGAGGAGATTTGCAAGGCATGCAAGAACTATTCAAGGTCTTTCACAAAGAAAGTTAGAGGAGATAGGGCACCTTCTATCAACAAACCATCCAATAGTCTTGAGAGTTGAATTGAGTAACATGTTGTCCAATATGAAGGAGGATATTATCAGCCATCTAGCTACACAGCTAGATACCCTCTATATCAAAAAGAAGCAAGAGGAGGCAGAAGCAACTCTTACAGAATATTGCCCACATTGTAGACAAAGAGGGACTAATGATAAATGCAAGAAGGTGGCAAGTATCTCCGAGGGGACATCAGACTTTCATGCATTGGAAGGAGAAGATGGATAGGTATTTTACATAGCTCAAAGGAAACCATGGCAACCAAGACAAGGTATGCCCTAGCAAGATCCTTTGAATTATAACATGTCATTTCCTAGTAACAATTCAAATTTTCCTAATTGGAATACCTAGTCTTGGGACAATTTGCAAAAACAGCAATGGAAAATTCCTCAAACAAATTGGAACCAACAACAACAAAATATGTGTCCATCACAAAATTACCAAGGATCTAAGTATATAATTCCCAATGGCCACCCCAACAAAACCAATGGCAACCCAATTGGCAAAGATGCTAGCAATGGCAAAACCAAAACATGAATTACCAACAACCACATCAACCCTTGCAGCCACAACAACAAGCCATTATGCCAAACCTAACACTATATACTAAAAGCAACATAAAAATAAGATTAACAAATATATATTAACTCTTAGGTGTACAAGATTCTCTACAACCAATTGATGATATGTTTTTATATTTTGTGTTGTAGTGTGTATGTGTCTTGTTAAAGGCATCATAATGAGCTTTCCTATGACACTAATATGGGATACCAAATAATAGGTTAATGCTTTAACTATTCATGTCAATCACATCGCAAGTGACTTTTCCAATAAAATTAGGATCAAAAGAAAAATATAGAGAATGTATATATGTGTGACTAATGTAGATGAAATTTTATCCTTCCATCCAAGAACATATGGATGAGGATGTGGGTCCATTGGTAAACATATTTTATTGACAATGGATCTCACAATCACATTCTTCTAGGATCCATTGGAAATGATATGATCTACTAAAAATCATGTGCTAGGTAGGCATAAGTGACAAATAAACTATCACAATTCCTTGAAGTAGGATGATAGTTCATCAAAGTGACATTATTCACTTACCCTTTCAACTCAACATAAGTTTTAGTCACCAAAAGTCTTGACATGAATGACTAGTGTTTGCTCATCAAAATATTATACAATTAATGTCTTTTTCTTTAACCTAAAACAATCAGATTTATTGTCCCCCTTTCTTACAATAATCACAAAATTTACCTAATTTCTTGGCATCAAAAGAAGGTAAATGAGAATTAGGAGAAGAGAAAGAATTTTCCTCTCTTGAAGACTATTGCAAGTGAGGAGTGCATGATTTGGAACTATCAGGAGAAAATGAAGGTTGATACACTTTGGATTAGAAATTAATTTTCTCTTATGCCAAATATGTTTGATTGAATACAACGTCAATTGTCTCAAGGCGAGTATACTTCAACTCCCAAAATAAGTGTTCCTATAATATGTTTTTGACCTTTAGAGAAAGAGAGAAAGCTAGATCTAGCACTTAGAGTAATATCATAGTTAGTTGAATTGGTAGATGTAATCATATGTTGACATTTGACATCCTTTCACAAACAAAGCTATTTTATATGCAAACCCTAGTCATGGTTGGAAGGATAAAATGTCTCCTTCAAAATTGTGATAAGTTGATCCTATTTGTTAGTAGGACTCTAAGTGGGTTGGCATTTAGTGACCAAGACCTTAGTGACACTAGAGAGCTTTATTTTTTCAAAGGGTACTTATTGACATCATGATCTTGGTTTTACTTGAACCAAGTCTTCATATGAAGAATCCAACTATAAAGCACTTCAAGATCTTAGGATCCATCATATATCTTGACCTCACATTTGGTCGTTGAATATGATGAATCTAGAGTGGAAAGCCTTGTAATAGAGATATGATTGACCTTGTTAGTTAATGTGGAGAACATGCTAAAAAGTTCAACAAATTTCTCAGCTAGATTAGCAACCATGTTGCTAGTTAGAATAACAACAAATAATTTTCACCTTCCAATAATAAAAATAAGCAAAAATAAATTTGTGTTTACAAAATAATATATATATATATATATATATATATTATGTTAGATCTTAATTTTACTTGAAAAATTAGACACTTTTAAAAAAATGCACTAAAACAATTACCAATGAATGAAAAAGGTGCTCAAAAAGATCTAAAAATGAGGATTAGCTATTGAAAACAAATTGAAAATATAAAGAATAGAAAACATTATTACCAAAAATAACTTCACTACAACATCAACATTAAAAAATAAACAGTTAAAACATCTTGACAATTAACTTGCAACCCTTGAGGGCTCACCATATGAAAACAATGTAAAGTTTTATACAATCCCATATGACGAGGACAGGAGATAAAAATATTTTTCACCAAAACAGCTTTTAAACCCACATACATACATACGACCACCTTTCTAAGAAGAGGGAGGGGCCTACTCTTTATATATATACGACCACCTTCTAGGAAGAGGGAGGGACCTACTTTTTATATATGTCCCACGGAGCATTCGCAAATGAAAGACTTTTTAGGGAATGGTTTAGAAAATCTACTTTCACGTGATGAGTTTAAAAAATACACATAAAACTGACTTTTAAAAGCTTTGGAGTCTTTTGCCCACGTGTCCCGTCAGTTCGAGGAGTGGCTTAAATGCGTTCTAAGCTCGCCAATCTCATCGCGCTGCACAGTCGTCACAGGCATTAATGGCCGCACGAAATTGCTTTGGCGGCAGTCGTATACTCCTCAAGCTATTTCAAAATGGAGGTTTTACGAAAATTCATGTGATCATTATAAGTTCACAAATTTAAGTACTGGCTCTTTCAAATGATGATAACTTTGTTTCATAGTGTTCAAATTGAACTAAATGAAAAACAATTTTGACTGAAAGAAAATTGTTGATGAGAATTTCAAAACTAATAATGAAAAGATTAGAAAGGCAATTCAAATTTATTAATTGAAATTAAGTAAAGTAGTAATTAGAGATCAAATATAACACAAAGGACACAATAATATGCAAACTTCATTCCAAACTGATAAACCAGCCATAGTTCCTTTTCCATTTGAGAACATTCATGAACCATTGTTTATGGAGATTCCTCACTTTTACATTTTCTTTATTATTTTTTTAACTGTGTTTAGCAGAGATTCTCGGAGAGCATTCGAAAAAAGTTAGTGTGCCGTAGAAGTCTTCTTAGAATCCAAGCCAGTGTCTCATGGGTCAACATTGGATAGATAAATGCAAAGGCTAAACATAAATGAGACAGATTAAGTAACCTGCAAGTGTATATTATCTGAGCTAATCAATTTGTTTCAAAAGAGACTCATGTAATCTACTCCATAACCAGAAGTTGAGCAATGCATCAATCAAGTACTGTGTATAAAAATCAACTGATAAGCAAGCTTTTTTACTATTAAAAGCCCATCAGACATATACAACAGCATATATATTAAGTGGATGCCAAAATCCTTTCACAAAGACACAGAAAACTGATGGACACTGTACATCTCCATCCCTTGAAAATCATAACATAAAAGCAACATTAGCAGAACAAAAATTATTTCGATAGCTCAACCGAAAACCTTTAAAAGAGAATCCTCCATCCACTGAATAAACAGTATGAGTGAACATGTCTTTCATCTGTATGTCCTGATTACAGAAAGAGCTGCTTTCATAGAGTCTTGGCAAATGCTGAGCACTCTGCAAGCCTCCAAGTCAGAGAGGCTCACATACTGCTGTTTAGCACTAGACCAGGCACCAAAAGTTGTGTGAATCCACACATAGGGTTCGCAGCTTCCATCATAATAAAAAGTGCTGTGGCCTTGTGGAGAATACTTGGTGCAGATGTTGCTGCAGCTCAGGGTTTTGCTGCATCCAGGCTTCACTCTGTAGGCCTTCCTCAGAATGGCACCCACACGAATTTGCACATACAAGGGCTTGTCTGTGAGGTTTCGAACCTTGGTCTTTGGGCCCCCAAATCCATCTAAACCCAACAAAGAAGACAATAATAGACACATGATTCTTCCTCCTGCTTGTGTTGTTAGTGTGCAAGTCTAAAAAACGTTTTATAACTAAGCGCCTACCAAGAACAAAAGAGCAGAGTAAATGCAGTGAGCATGTAATAAATAGGAGTGCAGGAAGGGACAAGAGACAGATCTGTGTGGAGGCAGGGTTGTAGGTGGGTGGGTTGATGATCAAGTATACGTCATTGGCAATTGGGGCTTGGCGGTCTTTGTTGTTATGGAGGTGCCGGTTTAAAACGATAGTTTGACTAAAGTCTTTACCTTCTATTCATTTGTATGGCTTGGTGTAGAAGATTTTACTGGAAGCTTCCGGAAGAAGATTCGTTGTTGAGAATTGCCTTTGGGTAGTTACACAAGAGAAAAAAGTAACCTACTTAATATGTTGAGAATTGCTTTGGGTAGTTATATGAAAGGGAACCATTAATCCAATAGCATTTAAATATGCTATTTAATGAAATATAAGTACAAATAATAAAGTTGTTTTTTCATTTGTTGTCTGTTTGTTTGTTTTTCTCAATCAGAAAAATATAAGAGCAAATTTAGAATTAATTTTATCATTCAAAATGGATTGTGAAAAAATTATACCAACTAAAGTACAAATATTTATTGTCTTATGATGTAAGCAATGTACATTTGTATTTATTAAGTGTCATAAATATTTGTATTTTGATGGTGTGCATGATAATTTAAGAGATTTTAAGAAGTAAGGAATTTTTATGAAATTTTAGTTTATTAATATTGATAAAGATATTCAATGATGATAGAATACTATAATTTTTTTGAATATATTATATAATAAATCACATTCAAAATAGGAAAAAGTTAAAGTGTAGACAAAACACACCTATGTATGTAACATTATATCATACCCCCCATCCCCCATCCCATGCGCTGAACAAAACGCATCGACGGAAAGACTTGACAGACAGTTAGCCGTGTGTCATCACGTGTCCGTCGCCAAAAAAAGACATGCGACCGACGGGAAAGTCAAAAGCAATAGACAAAATGCACTAAACATTGCCATTTTCCACATTTCGTTTTGTAGTTTGTTGGGGAGGGACGCGTAGACGACGGAATGGAGTTGTAGGTGGTCAAACCAAAGTATGTTTTTATGCGTTTTTTAATGTACATAGGTGTGTTTTGTCTACATTTTAGTTGTGTCCATGTTGCTAAACTTCGCCATTTGCCACATTTCATTTTTGTAGTTTTTTGGGGAGTGCGAGCAACATAATGGAGTTGCAAGTGTTCGCGTTTGGAGGTCGAATGAGAGTCAAGGGTCTACACTACCTAAACGCATTCAACAGGCGCAACAGCTAGCTAGCAGGTATGTAAATCTTCCATTTCTATATATGCCATATTCATTAACAAAATAAGTTTTCAACAATGAGAAAATAAAGGGTTTTCCTTTCGTAAAGGGTTTTCATTTGAAATGTAGAGCTCTTTATGTGTTTTTTGTGTAAAGGGATAATTAAAAGGATGCAGTATCATTGTTCACTATTGTTTTGAGCATTTCCCATGTAACACTCACACTTCAAGGAGGAAACATCCTTCATGTAAAATTTTGGGATGTAATAGGCACACAATAATGTAACATTTAAAATAAAATAAAATTGGAAATTCTTTGCATTCGCCACCGTAAGCATCTCATCTATAAAAAAATCATAACTTCTTAATGGAAAATAAATTTTGAAAATTTAACTAACCAATACACTTGCAATTCAAGCTATGACAACTAGAATCACCTGTATTTAGTGCAGAAGCTTCACGTCTCCTAAAGCGTCCTTCTCAATCCACCTACCCTTGTTTTATTCAATTTTGTTTCCTTAAATATATCAACCACTTGGAAGGAAGACAAGTGTTAGCGATAGATTAAATTGGAAAATTAAAAACATTTGGTGCTACAAAGAATTCTTTTTATTCCTAATTTCACCAATATAGGATTATATGTTGTGGTGAGTACAAAATGCCAGCTTGCACAGACAATAAACAAACATATTAAACTGTACAATGGGAATTCAATTTCTAATTTAACCTATCTCTAACACAGTAATATATATCAGCAATTATATTTGCCATTCTGTAGGAACTGTGAAGCACTGAACGTTCATTCAGATATATAAAAAACTCATCTCTCCTAACATATGAAAGAGGCCATAACTTGCAATAATCAATAAGGGCATAAAAGATAGACAATAAGGATACCACATACCACTATCAAACTTCTATTTATATCTTGTGTTTGTCAATGAACATCTAAATGACATATCAGTATTGTCACCATTGTTCAATGATATTGTAAATTGAACCATTACTTGTACAAATGACTAAAAAAATACAGATTATTGCAAGAATAAAGGTTAACAAGTCAACAAAAGACTTGGTGATCACCTTGATTTACTAAAAATTAGCAGCTAATCTACCAACAAAACACAACTATGTACATACAAAAATGCATAAAAACACGCACAAAAACATACATAGAAACATACATAACATGAAAAAAGGAAAAATAGGATGTCAATGTATAAAAGAGAATCAGTTGGATGGAGACATGAGAGTCCTATGTGAAAAGGTAGACAAATTTTGTAAACAACTTATTAAAAACAAAACATTTACATTCTCTAATAAAAAAGACACTCTCAAAGCTGAGAACGGTATTTGGTTACAAGTTTCATAACACATACTATTTTCCAACATGCAATTATTTATAGACAACATGCTTCTAATGAAAACCTTAAGGCTTATAGAAAATAAGAATGTACTAAAGTTCATTCACCTTCACAATTTATAGCAACTCTTACTTACACAAAAAAATTGCAATTCAATTTCCTCATATGATTTAAAAATAAATATAGAATATAATTTGCAAGTTGGAAAACACAATGTGGTTTTCCATTTATTTCATTATGTACATTCAGAGTTACATGGTGGAGAGCACGGGCAGGAATGTCTTGAAAATCTTTTTTTAATTAGGTAGTAGGAATGCAATGAAAGACACTATTTTATAAACACCCATTGTTTTTCAACAACCATTAAAACTCTGAATAATTGCAGGTTGGAAAACACCGTGGGAGGTGACTCTATCTAATATGAACAAGTTAAAGTGATGAACATAAATAACTTTATTTACTATCTCAAGAATGAAATTTCCCATAGACAAGACCATTTATTCTTTTAAAGCCAAAATCAATTTCATATAAATATTTTTTGTTCAAGTATAATCTTATCCCTTTTCTAATTAGTATTATATGAATTCAGGCATAACTATGTTCAACCAAGAATATAAATAAAGAGAACATTAGAAATGAAAAATTAGAATTAACATCAAAGATACTTCAAATCAAACTTTTCATAAGCTTAAATGATTCAAAGAAATTTCCTTCCTAATTAAAACAACTTGCTCCTAACATGGACAATGATACAATGATCACAACAAGCTTGTTAAGAATCTAAGACATTTGAATTCAAAGGACGAGAGAATATAATTTTAGGTGTTTTTGAACAAGTTATAATTAACATTCTACTTTTAACCTTTTATTGCAAGACTAAGGACAAGGTCACTTAATTACTTCCCTCTACAATATCCACAAACAACTTTACTCAATAATAAGACATTACACACAATTAGGACTCTAAGCAAAAAAAAGTAACCCCAAAGTTTCTAGTATTGGAACCTCGCTCTGATACCAAATGTTATGCCCAAATTTTTTTCCACCTAGAAACAATACACAACTACAATATTTTTTTTTGAATAACCACTTGTAAACACTGATAGACATCAAACATACAAGAAACATAGCCACACACTAATAAGAAGATGAATATTAAATACCTCCTAATCACAACAATTGATAACATTTATATCAGTATCATATCTACCTTTAGTCTTATCACCCCCTTCTCACATCTAAATCTAGTAATATTACTAGCATCGACACTACTAATTTCTTGATAAGTAATAAGCATAATAATCTTACCTTTAACACTCAATACTAATATTTATTCCTCATGACCCTTCTCATAAGTACACAGTTAAATATTAATGGCATCCACATATCTATATTCAATATTACCCTTCATATATAACTCTAAACTTACTTAACATCATGATTCATAGCAACATATAAATATACTATTATTCCTACTTAGCCAACTATAGATTTCACCACTAACTAACAATGCAATATTAATGTTACCCATAAAGTTAGTATTGCTAATATTCATATCACATAAATTCCCAACTAATGAAGATATTATTGTGATTGAAAATCACAACAACAACATCATCAATTGATATGGTGCCCATTACTCTTTTTGACATCTTCTTAATCAATAGCACTAAAAATCATGTTAATCAAGCAATAAGAACTCTATATAGGTATGTTATCCATGAAATAAGGAAAATAAAGAAACACCATATTCAAATGTAGCACTTAATGAAAATTGTTCAAATTTTTAGAAAGATTTCATTCAACAACAAGTTTGGTGATCTTAATCCCAAAATATGTAGTTGATACTTAATTATTTCTCTATCCCATTAAATTAGAATATAAAATCAATTAATGCATATAAAGTCATTAGTGATGGACAATCCAAAATTCAAATAGACTTAAGATTGGATTCAATTTTTTCCCACATTATTAAAAGTTGAGTTAAAATTTTATAATCCACTAATAATTTCAAATACTAGAGACACATGCATCGAAGGTGGTGAATCAATTTAAATTTAACTTACCGTTCCAAGTTACCTATTTAATTCCTAATCATTAGAGATGAAATCAATACATTAAAAAGTTCTTAAACTAATCTCATTAGCATGAACATACAAGAAGATACCAAATGAAAACTAAACTATCAAATTATCACAAGTAATGCTCAACACTATTGGACCATCAATCCAACTGTAGGCATCCAAATTTGGCCACTCCCATATGGTCAAATCCGTCTCCTTTATTCATCTATTTCATTAATATTAATTAAATCATTTATCTAATTAATATTTCACCTTTTTCCTAACGTTTCTAAAATATTTAATTTGATAATTAAATACTTTACCTTTCATCATTTCCTCTCTAAATTAAATAAATATATCAATTTATTTAATTTAGTCATTTAACTTTTTGAATTTAAATCAATTTTAAATTCTCCCTTTTCTCTCCCCTTGTCAGATCCTCCATAATATTTTTCTAATCTAGATTGGTTTAATTAATCCATGATTAGGATGTGCACACCCTTAATTAGGATTAGTGTCACATTGTCCATATTTGGCCACTTGTCTCTAATCATTCATTAGTCTTCTTAATCACCTATTTGCACAGCCTTAATCTAATCCTCTTGCCATCTTTGATATGTCCTCCAAGTCAACCTTTTATAAGTACTTTCTTTATTTGGCCTTGGCCTCTTCTCCATGTGAATTAAAAATTGACATTTATTCATTCAATGCTACCCTCTTCCCCATGAAGGTTGTTGGGAAATTCTAAATTCCTTCATAGGTCACATTAGTCACATGGGACAAGGACCCCCTTTATAAGGATCTTGTCTTATCCCCAAGGTACTCCCCAATCATGTGAATTTAAATTTCACATTTATTCCCCCAACAACTTCTCTCTTCCCCATGATGATAAGTAAGGAATTCTTAAATTTCTCACTTGTCACTATCATTCCCACATGGGGACAAGACCTTCCTTTTTGAGGAAATCTTCCTCTAATCCCAAGGTACATGCAAGTACCTCCACCTCACATGTCCTCTTTCCATCTCACATGTCCTTTTGCCACCTCCCCTTCCACATGGAAAGATGTGAGGGCTTGTGAGTTCTCAACTCACCACAACCCTCCATCTTGTCCATGATGTTGGCTAAATCCTAGCCATTGAATTCTCTAGAGACTCTTCTCTTAAAATGTAAGATTTGTCTCATTTTTCATAACATGCATTCACAATTCAAGCTCTAGCACTCTCAAGCACTTGCATTCTTGCATTCAACCTCCATTGTTGCATTCATCAATCTTCCATTTTGCATTTATCTATCAAAATACCCACATCTCTCATTGCATTCATCATCAAACCTAGATTACTTTGCATATCATTTCATTGTATTTTCCATCAAGGAGCACACATCAAATCTTCATCAAAGGGCCAACCAAGAAGATCAACTTAGACAAGGTATATTTTTTGTTTCATCTTTAATTGTTTAAGTTCAACTTAGGCTAATCTGAAGGTGGTGTTGTGTGTGTTTCCCCTTTGCATTTCTATTGTTTTTGCATTTGTTAGGTTTAGAAATCATGCTGCACACATTTCTAGCACGCCCAGTGGGACCCACAAATGGGTCTAGTACTTTCACGTTTTATGTTGTTTGAAATTTTGTAGGTATAGGTTACATAGAGGTGATTCTGCAACTGATAGGGGTGACCTTGCCCTCAACATGGGAAACCTTACCCTTAACAGAGGTGATTTTGTGCTTGGAGAATTGCCCATCTGTGAAATAGGGGCAATTCTGCCCTCTATTTTCTGAATAGGCAACCTTGCTACTGAGTTGGATGACCTTGCTTCCTACAAATAGGCGACCCTGCCCCAGAATAGACAATCTTGCTACTGACAGGAGGGACCCTACCTCTAAGAGGGGTGGCTTTGCTATCAATAGGGGCATTTTTTCCCTAGACAGAGGTGGCTCTGAGGTAAACAATGGCTTAAAAGTTCATTTCCAAAGTTTGTTTCTTGTTGTTTTTCTTAGTACTGACCCCCTAACCTATTTTGTTGGTGAATGTGCTTGTTTTAACTAATGTTTGTGCAACCATTTCACATTTTCCCAAGACTAGAGGTTAAACTACTAATATAATTGTTGTAGGATGAGCCGACCAAGACTCTTAGTTAGCTTGTTTGTTTGTTGTTTTCATACTAGTTAGGCACATAGTTTAATTAGGGGGAGTCAATACATTGGTTACTATTTTTGAAGGTGAGCTATTGACATATCCAATCACCTTGCACTATTTGGCGATCCTGGGTGAAGAGAAATCATCACTTAGTCTTTTGTGTTACCTAGGAGGCACTAGATTGTTCAAACTTTCCCCTTACACTTCGTGTGAGCCTAGGGACTAGCTGAAAATGTTTAGTGTTTTCTTTTATCGAGACCTGCTTGGGGATTTCATCACCCCAAGGGACAATCCCAACCACGTTTACTAGCAGGGTATATAAAGGGGGGAGAGCCAAATTTGTACCCCAATCCAGTCACGTCGTGTCTAGTGGAGCGTCGAAGCTAGGGTGATACCTATATAAGACGTGAAGAGTTGGTTCAAGTTTCCAATACCTTGTTAAGGCTTTTGACTTATGCCTGTGATGGGCTGGTGTTCACTGTTGTGCCTCACGTACTGTGCATATATCGAGGACTCCCTAGTTTCCTTGTTTAGCCTAGTTAGAGGATCGTGTTGGCCATACCCATCTAACTAATCTTAGGATTGTGTTGCTTGAACTATCTTTTCTGTGC
This sequence comes from Sequoia sempervirens, assembly GCA_007258455.2. Lineage (NCBI taxonomy): Eukaryota > Viridiplantae > Streptophyta > Pinopsida > Cupressales > Cupressaceae > Sequoia > Sequoia sempervirens. The sequence continues at coordinate 12,722 of VDFB02269533.1, read as the reverse complement.
AAAACCAGTGCATGTCTTATTACTCGAGTCAGCCTTTACCTTCTGCTTGGTGTTTGCTGTGTTTTTTGTCTTTTGCCATAGCCATTTTTATCCAAGTTAAGTCTAGGTTAACTAACAGGGGTGACCTTGCCCTTAACAGGGGCAATTCTTCCTCTTATAGGGGCAACCCTGCTGTCCACAAGGGTGACCCTACCTTCTGTCTAAGTCATTTCATAGTTTGTTCTTGTCAAAATTTCCCATCCTTCACTAGTTAGGTGAGCCTGCCTCTAAGAGGGGCGATTCTACCTCTAAGATAGGTGAACCTAACCTCTAGAGGGGCGATTCTACCCTTTGTTTGAGTCATTTTGTTAGTCAAACAACCCAACACATTCCCCTGTTTCAGAAAAAAGGGTGATTTTTCCTCTAAGTTAGGTGACCCTACCTCATAGTTGGGCGATTTTGCACTCTAAACAGCTAGACCCGCCTTCCGTTCAGTTAATCTGATCATCTGTTTCCCCATTCTAATCATCCATTCCCCCATTCCGATAGTCCGTCTCCTTGTTCTGATCATCCGTTTCCCCATTTCGATAGTTCATTTCCCCTTTCGATCATCCGTTTCCTTGTTTCGATCATCCATTTCCCTGTTCCGATAGTCCATTTGCTCATTTTGATAGTCCGTTTTCCCATTCCGAGAGTTCGTTTGCTCATTCCAAATGTCTATTTTCCCATTTAGCAAGTTAGTTTCCTCATTCGTTGGGTCTATTTCCTTGTTAGGTGAGCCCGTTTTCCCGTTAGGAGGATCTATTTGTTTGTTTTCAGATTTAGACAAGTCCATAAACTAGTTGGGTGACCTTGCACTTGACTTGGGCGACCTTGCACTTGAGTTGGGCGATCTTGCACTTGAGTTGGGTGACCTTGCATGCAAGTTAGGAAATCTCGCACCCTAGTTGGGTGACCTTGCATCCAAGTTAGGTGACCTTGCATCCTAGTTGGGCAACTCTGCCCTAAGTTGAGAGACCTTGCATCCCAGGGTCCCTGCCCCAAATTGGGTGACCCTACACCATAGTGTGGCGATCTTGTACCTTAGTTGGGCGACCTTGCACCTGTTAGGCGGGTCTCATCTTTGCCCAGAAAGTTACTCTATTGGGCTCCCAAAAAACTTGTTGCTTTCTAAGCCATTCGCATCTATCATTCACTCATAATCTACATTTCAATCCATCTGCATTCTCCAAAGGTCATCTAGGTATATCCTTAATCATCTTTATGTTACATATCCATCATCGCTCTCTCAATCCAAATCCCCTGAACTTTGTTTGAAGTTATTATCTAAATTGGTGTAGGTGTCTGAAATCGATCGTTATCCTTCAATATATGTTTAGGATCATCATCTATCCTAAGTTAGTCATCCTCTTCGGCTCAATCAATCCACTTCCATCTCAAGTTGAATTCGGTGCTGTAATCATCTATCTATCCTTAACCTGATCAATTAGCGCCTTAAGTCACCTAGGGTGATTTCTGAACTTCGTTTAGAATCCCTTTCATTGTCTTATCTCATCCAACATCCAATATTGTCAATCGTTTCATCAATCAATCCAATCCAATCACACCCTTATCTAATCATCCAATCAACTAATCCCTCATCCAATCAAATCAATCCTTCAATGATCTCTTAGGACATCCCTGCATTGCATCTTAGAGTTTAACTGCATCTTAGTTCACCTGGTAGTCTTGCACTTTCATGCCCATTTAGGCCCGATCAGAAGCAAAGAAACAAATGGTAGAACAACAAGCCCGGGGTTCCCACATGAATATCCCTCAAGATCCCAACAACGTTCCAAATGTCCCTTAAGATCCCAATAACGGTGCTTTGTCACAATCCAATACTAACATCCAAAACACCTCATTTCCCGAAGACAAGAACATGGTCAATCAACTAGAAGCTACAATTGATGACTACCTAAGCAATCCCACTAATTTTTAGATGATGAATCACCTCGTCAATGAGCATGGGGATAAGATTCTCACTACTCTGATCATGCAAGGAGTCAAACCACCACCCGATTTTGATATGTCATAGTATACCAACACCTAGTCTCTTCCTGCACCTCAAGATCCACATACTTTGCATAATGTTCCAAGAAATCCGTATGTCCTCGAAGGTGCACCTATAAAAAAATGGTTTCACCCTGAGTTCAAAAATCCTATGATACATCAAGTCATAAGTCATCCTCACCTCCCAGCTATAGCCTCTATAACTACACCTGATCCTAATGACCCTTATGCCTATGGCATGCTACAAAACATTTCATTTTCTCCACCACTTCTGCCTCAGCATCCTGGTTAACCACCTGTCAACACTGGGGGCACTCCTATCCTTGCATTGATGCCACCTCCAGGACCTGTACCTACTAGCAATCTACCACTGCTACCTCAAGGTAACATCCCTGCATTCCAGTAGCCTCCCATTAATCCTCATCACTCCACTGCATTGCAAGCACTGCTGCAACACACTATTATTCCATCGCAAGCATCGCCACAACATGCTATTGTCGCTACTATCTCATCTCAACCACCTCATCAACAACCTCCGCCCCATTAGAAATCTCTGTAGCAAAATGTCACAATCCCCCAGTAGAGTGTTACAGTTCCACAACAAAACATTCCAATTCATCAGCAACATACTACTGCTCCTACAAAACCCCCACACCAAGTGACGCAAGCTACATCACAACCTCCGCAACCACCCCATAGTGCCTCTACAACAATCCCACAATAGCATAACATCCCATCTCATCCATCTTATCAACATCCACCACAACAACAACAACCACCCCAACATATGCACATTCCTATGCAAATGCAATGTAACCCCCTCACACAATATCTTTACCATCCATCAAGAACATACACTGCTTATGCTGCTACATCTAATCCTAATCCAAATATCCATGCAGCCTCTTAGAATCCACCATGGAACCAACTACCACTTTACACCAATCCCCCACCATCACACTTGAATCCCTATCAACAAATGTCTAATCCACAACCACCTTCGTATACTACACAACAACCCAATGTTGTGTATAATCACCAATCCCATCCATACTACACTCATCAACAACCTTCATACCAACAAGGTGCTTCATCCACATCCTACTATCGACAACCGCTACCATATCAACAAGGAGCTTCCACATCAGCATACTATCAAGCTCCTATGCAATATCAGCAAGGTACTTCATCCACTTCATATTATCAACAACAACCACTCTATCAAAAAGTGGCTTCCACCTCTTACTACCAGAATCCATCATCCTCCTATCCACCTTATGTCAATCCGCAAGCACAATCTCCTCATGCCAATCAATACCAACAAACACGTCCATATACATGTCATCCCACATATGATCCAACTGCTTCGGCACCATCCTCGTCACATCAGCAATATCTTCCATACAATCAGCTTAATCTATCCAATCTGACTCCCGTAGTGCCTATCAATAAACATCTAGAAGAAGTCAAAGTTGCATTGGAGGACTTGAAAGCAAGGACCGACAAGAAATTGTTTAAATTTGAAGATATTTGTCCCTATCCGTTTGATCCTTCAATCTCATTGGTTCCTTTCTCTAAGTATTTTGAAATGCCAAAATTTGATAAATACAAAGGAACAAAAGACCCCAAAGCTCACCTTGAAGAGTTTTATGCCCACTGTCAAGAAGTCATGCATAATGACAATTACCTCATGAGATTGTTTCCTAGGAGTTTATAGGGGATAGCCCTTTACTAGTTTATGGGTCTTGAAAAGGGATCTATCAATTCCTTTGCACAACTTTCAGACGAGTTTTTCTCCCACTTCTCCTTTTATCGAGAGAAGGATATTGATACATTAGATCTCCTGAAGGAAAAGAAGCATGAGGGAGAAACCTTTGCAAGCTATTTTCAAAGATGGTGAGCTTTATCCAGTCGTATGAAATCCCCTCTAAGAGAAAAAGGCATGGTCACCTTGTTCATCGAAAACTGTCATCTTGATATGGCCCGCAATTTCAGACTTCATTGCATCATGACCTTTTTTGAAAATAGTGGAGAAAGGTCCTATTCTTGAGAGAGCCCTTATTGCCAAAGGGTTAGTCAAAATTTTTAACTTTGATAAGGATAAGTTGTCTGGGGATAAGCCTCATTATTGGAACAAAAACAAAAACACTTCCAATGATGGTGTCATTGACACCAACCACGTTCAAGTAGCCAATGCTTCCCAGAATCCATGATATCCACCTCCATAGGAGTCAAATCCTCATGCCATATCAGTGCCACGAGGGACACCTCCTCCACCCCAACAATCCAATTAGAATAACCAAGGGAATAACAAACATAAATTCACTCAACTAGGAGAAACCTTGAGCACCATATTCCATAAGCTCCTTCAAGCTAACTACCCAATCACATATCCTGTGACCAAGCCTATTGATGAATCCAAGCCCAAACCAGCCTGGTACAAAGAAAATGAGTATTGCGAGTTCCATAAGATTAAAGGGAATACATTAAAAAAATGTCAAGGTTTAAAAACATACGTCTAGGATCTCATAGATCGGGGTGATATACATGTGGATGCTAACACAACACCCTCATCTAATGCTAAATTACAGACATATCAAAATGCTTTCCCTAAGCATAATCAAGGTCCTAGCACATCAAACTCAAACCCAAGACCTAGCAATAATAATGATTAGAATAACAACACCAATAACATCAGTTACAAAAATGTGCCATTTAATTATCAAGGCATTATCATGCACATCAAACAAGTAGAACCACGTGTATCCATGATACTTGTAAAAGGAAAAGACCCACAATGTCCCATTACGGCCCGCCAAACCCGTATCATAGTTGTTGGATCCTCCATATCTACCCAACCGCCACCTATGAGTTCTCAATACAACATTCTTGATCACCTAGGAAAGACTTTGACTCAGATATCCATCTTGGATTTGCTCAAGTCTTCTCCCGTACACCATGAAATATTAAATAAGGCCTTACAGGATGCCCAAGTTCCCAATGACATGGATCCTATGCAATTTAAAGTTTTGGTAGGACACCTTTCAACAACCTATCAACTAGGTTTTAGCCAAAATGACATGCCTTGCATTGACTCCAACCATAACCATCCTCTCCATCTAGAGGTCCTTGTAAACCATCATAAAGTAAATAGGTTCGTGGTAGATAATGGTTCTTCCCTAAACCTTTGCACATTGAAATTTATAAAATAGGTGGGATACACCCATGCTGATTTAAATAGTCAAGTCATCACTATTAAGGCGTATGATAATGCAGAGTGTGATTATGAAGGGACAATATGTCTTCCAATCCAGGTTGGGCCAGTTGTGCGATACACTACATGTCATGTTCTTGATCTGGAACTCCCCTATAACCTCCTCCTCATTCGTCCATGGATTCATGCCATGCAAGACGTTCCATCCACATACCATCAATGTCTAAAATTCCCATTCAATGGGGTAGAAGTTACCATGCACATGAATCCTCAACTGTTTGAATATTGCCACACATTAGAAGCCTCTTTCCTCCACTCTCATTATTGTCCTAGTGTGGAAATGGGACCACCGCAGATGTCATCTACCAACGCACTGGCCCCCACTTCATCCACTCCATCATCTGCATTCGATTCCACCCTTACCAAAGTCCAGATCATTGACAAGGGATGTGGTGAATATGAAAAGCACACACAGCTTTGAACATGACAACTATGCAACCCTCACCACACACATACGACCAACCTTCTTTGTCAACACCAAAGGAAGAAGATAAGATGAATACCTTGAGCTCCAAAAAATGTGGGACCTACCACTTTCCACTCTCCTGGGTTAAGACAAGACACACCAGAAGATGACATCATCTAGTGGGTATATCATGAGGATCCTGAACCCTCTCCCCCTTTGAAAGAATACTTTCAAGAGGTCTATCCTTGGCCTTCTAAGTTTGCAGAGAAACACAATTATTGGGGGGAGGTCTTGGTGTAGAGGAGCAAGGAAGATGACAACTAATAGACACTTCTATGTGTTCGTGAAATCTTGGTTTGGGTTATGATACCAAACAAAAGGGTCCTATGGCATCATCTAGTGCCTCTAATAATATCAGTGAGAGCAACGGTCTCCTTGAAGAAATACTAGAGGAATAGTCCATCATACACACATACGATGATTTAGATCACACTCACCTTCTTTCCATGTTCGAATGCCTATATATTTGCACCATTAGCCTATCCCTTCAACATCATGAACTCATAGATTGGGACCTACATGGTAGCACACCTATCGATACCTTTCCTTCAGTAGATCAGTATGTACACCTCATGGGATTGGGGGAGGATAAACTTCCTAACCACAAAAGTAAAAAGAAGTAAAATAAAAAAGGATCACCTAGCGAAAACCTCCCTGAGGTGCATCTTGACCTAGAAAAAGTAAAAACAAAGGGTGTATCTAATAGTGAAAACCTCGATGAGGCGCTAGAAGATGGGGACGTTCATCTTCCAATTGTAGGAACTCAGCTATCTGGACAATCATCCATCATAATCGAGGAAACACAAGTAATAAATTTGGGATCTGAAGAGGATCCAAAAATCACATATGTAGCCAAAGCACTATCCAAGGATGAATATTCTAGCATCACCAAGCCTCTCAAAGAAGGAATCATCAATTTCACATGGATATATTCATACATGCTAGGTATTGATCTTGCTTGAGTAGTAGATCATCTAGACGAACATCCTAATGTGAAACCTGTCAAGCAAAAGCTCCAAAAAATGCACCCCCAAGTGGCTTTACTAGTCAAGAAAGAGTTGGAGAAGCTATTAGAAGCTAGATTCATCAGACCTATCAACTATTCTGATGAGATCTCCAACATAGTGCCATTCGTCAAACCAAACAGGGATATTCTAGCATCACCAAGCCTCTCAAAGAAGGAATCATCAATTTCACATGGATATATTCATACATGCTAGGTATTGATCTTGCTTGAGTAGTACATCATCTAGACGAACATCCTAATGCGAAACCTGTCAAGCAAAAGCTCCAAAAAATGCACCCCCAAGTGGCTTTACTAGTCAAGAAAGAGTTGGAGAAGCTATTAGAAGCTAGATTCATCAGACCTATCAACTATTCTGATGAGATCTCCAACATAGTGCCATTCGTCAAACCAAACAGGGATATTAGGATCTTCACAAATTTTTGGGACCTTAGAAAAGCTTGTCCCAAAGATGATTTCCCTTTGCCGAACATCGACATGTTAGTAGATATAACTACAGTGCATAAGATGCTTTCCCTCATGAATGGCTTCTCCAGGTAAAATTAGATTAGAATTGCACCTGAAGATCATCATAAAACAAATTTAACCACACCATGGGGCCTCTTCTATTATAATGTTATGCCCTTTGGCCTTAAAAATGCGGGTGCAACCTACTAGCGAGCCATGACTGTCATCTTCCATGATCTCATTCACATAATAATGGAAGATTATGTTGATGATCTGTTAGGGAAATCAAGAACAAGGGAAGAATATCCTGTGGTCCTCAAGAAGATCTTTGAATGTCTAGAGACATTTAAAGCTAAGGCTAAATCCAAAGAAATGTGTCTTTGGGGTCACATCAGGAAAACTACTGGGTTTCATTGTCTCTAGAAGAGGCATAGAGGTTGATCCAGCAAAAGTTAAGGCAATCATGGATATGCCTCTGCTGTGTAACCTCAAATAGTTAAGGAGCCTTCAAGGCAAGTTGCAATCCATCTGACGGTTCATAGCTCAATTAGCCAACCAATGCCAGAAATTCACTTATCTCCTCAAGAAGGATACCGCCTTTAAGTGGAATCAACAGTGTCAACTTGGATCTGATAAGATCAAAGAATATTTGGCTCACCCACCGATCCTTATGCCACTGAGTCCTAGTAAGCCATTCCTATTGTATATTTTTGCTACTTCAGTGGCACTGGGGGCATTGCTAGCACAACATGACGAGTCATCAAAGGAATGAGCAATCTACTACATCAGCTGGAAACTAGTAGGTTATGAGCTCAATTATTCTCCAATGGGAAAAGCTTGCCTAGTTGTGGTCTTTAGTTTGCAAAAAATCTGACAGTACATTCTCAGTAACCTACTAAAGCTTATCTCCAAGGTCGATCCACTCAAATATTTGTTATCCAGAATGACTTTGACTGGTTGCATGGCTAAGTGGGTCATGCTGTTAAGCGAGTTTGATATAGAATATGTTGATCAAAAAGATATTAAAGGAAAAGTGATAGTTGATCAGTTGGTAGATGCTTCCCTGGTAGATGCCTATCCTTTAGAAACATAATTTCCTGACGAAGGGCTCTTTACTATAGCCGAAGCAGCCACATGGAAACTTGTTTTTGATGGGTGATACACACACAATGGATCGGGGGTAGGAATCTTGCTTGTCACCCCCAAGGGGATTATATACCAAATTCATTAAGATTGGATTTTACATGCACAAATAACATAGATGAATATGAAGCTCTTCTTACTAGCCTCAGAATTGCAATCCAACAACATATCACTCACCGAAGAGTCTTTGGTGATTCCCAATTAATCACCAAACAAGTCAACGATGAGTTTCTGACAAAATATGATAAGTTGTTGCCTTATAAATGCATGGTTGATGACTTCAAAATGTATTTCACTTCCATCTAGTTTGACCAGATTATGAGAGTATAGAACAAAGCAGTAGATGTGATGGCTACCATTAGTTCTCTAATCAACATGCCTAAAGACAAAACAAAGTGTGAGTTCCTCGTTGAACAACATTTAATCCCAGCTTACGATATCTTGAAAAGTGAGATGGTGTGTGACATTGTAGGTCCTATGTCACCATGGTACCATGATATCTACACTTACCTTCATGACAATATCCTACCTCCCGATCTCACACGCAATCAAAGAAAATATTTCATCCAACGAATATCTTGTTATACCATTGTAGGTGATACACTTTATCATCGTGGGTATGATGGAACCCTCCTCCAATGTTTGAATGAGACTGAAGCTCACACTGCGTTAACGAAAGTACATAGTGGTGTTTGTGGGGCCCACTCAAATGGTATGGCACTAACTAAGAAAATTCTCAGAGAAGGATACTACTGACCTACATTGGAACATGATTCTTGTGAGTTCATAAAGAAGTTCCTACCATGTCAACAACACGTGGATTTGATACATGCTCCTGCACAAGATCTGCAACCTCTTATAGCACCATGGCCCTTCTATCAATGGGGTTTTGACCTAATTGAAAAGATATATCCCCATCCTCCGATGGCCATACCTTTATCATCACCACAACTGAGTACTTCACCAAGTGGGTGGAAGCTATGCCACTCTCACAAATCACAGGTACTCAGATTTCCAAGTTTATCCTTTTCCATATTCTCTACAGATATGGAATCCTGTCCACCATCATTTCCGATAACGGAAAACCATTCAAGAACCAATCCATGAAAAATCTCTATGACACCTTCCACATCCAACATCATTGGTCTATGCCCTATTACCCTCAAGTTAATGGACAGGCAGAAGCCACCAAAAAAACCCTAATCATAATCCTTAAAAAGGTGGTCAATAATACTGGTCGAGATTGGCACCTTCATATCCATCCCACCTTTTGGGAATATCACACTTCCATCCACACTCCTACTGGTGCCACTCTGTATTCTCTCAATTATGGTGCCAAGGCCATATTTTCGATTGAGGTAGAAATCCCATCACTGATAATATCCCTGAACAATCTTATTAGTGATGAAGATGCTTAGGTTGAAAGACTCAACCAACGAGAACTCCTTGATGAAAGATGGATGAAATTGTATGACAATCTTTAGGCATATCAAAATTATTTTAAAAGAAGCTACAACAAGAAGGTCTATCCTCGCCAATTCAACATTGGTGATTTAGTCCTCAAGGAGAATCAATGCACTCAACATGACTGAGATAAGAAGGGAAAGTTTGAAGCAAATTGGCTTGGTCCCTATGTCATCATAGCAAAGTATGGATCAGGGGCATACAAACTTGCTACACCTAAAGGAGAGCCCCTCGAGGAGCCCCTTAACATCATGCAACTGAAAAGGTTCTACACTTAAGTCAATTGGGGCATCCTATCCTGCAAAATCCAAAAAATACCAAAAAAAGTAAATAATTGTATAAAAATACAAAAAAATCAAAAAATCAGAAAAATGCAAAAATAGTAAAGAGAAATAATTCATCCTATGGTGAAAACCACCCTTGCTGGCACCTTGGATAAGTATGTTTGGTGAAAACCTGGTAATAGGCACCATTCATACAGGGATTAATCATTATCTACCTTGCATCCTAGTCATTTTATGCTTCCACCCATCCTAATCTCATATCCTATCATCCTATCGATCCTATCCTCCATTTGCCTCCATCATCCGGTCGCTTGGTATATTTTGGTTGAGCATTGGATGAACTTCATTTTCTATCCATCATCTTGAGCTTTTATCCTAATCTAAGCTTGTGTCGTTAGTCTGGTCGTCCTATCAATCCTTCACTTCCATCTAGATTCCTTCATCATGTCAGTCTCCATTTAGACCCCATCCTTTCATGTCGGTCTTTTTTATCTTTTTTGAACTACGTTGCCCTTGTACTTTCACGTAGGAAAGGTCAATCATTTGATCCACCCCAGGGATTTGTTTTTCTTTATTTGAGTAGTTTTTTTCCATCTCTCATCTCCATTATCCTCTTTCCACTTGTATCCATGGTCTTTTATTGAACTATGAGGGCTCTGCGCTTTCACATAGGCAAGGCTAATCTCTGATCAGCCCCCCAGCCCCTAGGTCTTTAGGGTGTGTCAGTCTTGTGTCGTGTTGTCAATTTGTAAGGAAAGAAGAGGTGTGGAAACACTTTCCTAATGTCAAATCCACAGGGAAGAATGCAATGCAAGGCTTTTAATTTTTCAAATTACAATCTAATTAAGACACACATGAAAGAATTTCAGAAATAGAGCAAATACTCAAAGACAATGAACAAAAAATTTACGTGGGAAACCCTTACGGGAAAAAACCCACCACACCAAGCTGAATCTCTTTGTATTACAATATCTCTTTGTATTACAGTAACAAAATATTACATACAATGCAGAGATCCAACTCTCTGGTTATCAGTCCTCAGTAGCTACATCCACTGTTCATCCAGTTATAGAAATGCTCTCCCAACCAGTCGATTCACTCATCATCATTTCAAATTAGAATCGATCCTTTAAATCTTATCCTATTCTGATTTTTTACCTTTTGTGCATCCTTATCTGCCAATGCTCCATCGAAGAAAGTTTCCATGCCTTTTCAGATTTTTCCTTGCATGCAGTTTTTCTCTAGTGCTTTAACTGATGCAAAAATCCAACCGTCATCTGTTTGAAAACCACTTCCTCTGATTGGTCCAGTAGGATGCCACATAGGATGGTCACATGGTCAACGACGTTCAAACTTTGTTGGCATATCGGTGAGACACTAACAATGTCTCCCCGATGCCACAAAGTATTCACTATCAACATCGGCTTCAGACCCCAACAGTCGGCAAGAGGATTCTCATTTGACAAGACTCATACCGAAAACCATAAGTCATATCGAATGCAGAGAGACCATCGGCAAGACATACCGATCTCGCCAAGACCTCATATCGAAGTCTTCGAGTCATGCCGTCGAGTGTTTTCCATTCGGCGTGACAATCACTATTCGGTGAGACACATATCGAAGTCATAAGTCACAGCGATGAGTTATACTATCAGCAAGACACTTCATTCTCGCCAAGACTTTCCATCGACCACTTCATGCTACACCAAAGCCTTACTACTATCGGCAAGACCCCATGGTTTCGGTGAGACGTCATACCGAAAGACAAAGCTTCCACCAAATGGTCTACCATTTTTGTCGAGATGTCATAGCGAACATCCCAGGTCACCCTAAATGTCACATATTGTCGGCAAGACTCATGTCTTTCGCCATGACCTTTCTCCAAGCGCCCCAAGTCTTATCGAAGACTATCGGCGTGACTTACCCAAGTCGCCAAGTTTTCTCAACGAAGTCTTTTGTTACCACGAAGACATACACCTGTCAGCGTGACCTAGCTTCATCATTGAGACATCTCCCCGTGACCTTTATGTTACTCTGATAGCTGAACATTATCGGTAAGACATTTCATACTCGCGGAGACATCTTACTGAAACCCTTGTTTCACCGATAGAGCCAGATACTATCGGTGAGACATTCCAAGTCGGTGAGACCACATACCAACAATAGACCCTTCGACCAAGTCTCCTCGACGCCCGATAAGATCACACTGTCGCCCGAAGATTTCCATTCACCAAAAGGTCACAGCGAACACACAAGTTCACAGCGATAGACTTGTCGACAAGACATCAACCCTGTCAAAGTGATAAGAACATTTCAAGAGCTTCAGAACAGTTAGTTGCCCAGACATGAACAATGTCACAGCGACTTTGCCCTTCAGGAGTTCCATGTCAGTAAGGATTGAGGCACATATTCTAACAAGCTTCCACTTGACGAAGATCTTACTGACACCTCTAGAGCATAAACAAACTACTGAAAAACATGGGCCAAGAGGCCCATCGAACTGGCACACCACCTGAACTTGTCTGTGCTCATAGGCTTCGTCAATGCATCTGCAACATTCTCTAGAGTATCCACTTTCTCCAAAGAGAC